>RJWM01002742.1:0-123856 GCA_004363535.1 Dasyprocta punctata
TCATTGCCAAGTGATGTGGCCTTGCTTTACCCTCCTCTGAGATAAAGATGTTTGCCAAATCATGGGGTTAAACTTGTGCATCTATATTTAATTATAATTGACATTCTTTCTTTACCTTAAGTTTCTCTGTTGAATATGCAAATATCATATAATAATGAAGTGCATAAAAATAGTTTCTCTCCCAAAATCCCCTGAGTGCATCACACTGTGGAGTCTATATTTAGAACTTGTCTATAAGGACAACTTCTTAGCTAATTTATTGTTCACTGGAGTAGCATTTTAAAATCTCAATAACTGGGGACTTTACAGTTATATCTTATAGTATATGATATATTTATGTATAATATATAGTTATAAATATATTTTGTAGAATTGATTTCTAGTATTATTCTGTTTGGTTGAAGTCTATCCTTTGTAAGATATTGATCTTGTAAAATGTATTGAGAAATTTAATAATTCAGCAAATGGTCTATCTTGTGTATTCCATGGATAATGGAAAAGTTTGTATTCTTAGCAGTTCCTTGGCGTAGTGAAGGATGATTGTCACCTTGGTCAGTCAATCCGATAGATCTACACAGCTCTATGTTAGTACTTATATTTTGTTTAGTTATGCATAAGCTATTAAAGCGGTATATTAATTTTAATTATGGTTATAGACTTGCCTCTTTCATCTTTAATTCTGTAGATTTTACTTTATGTATTTTGATACTATTACTAGGCAGACATACATTTATAACTTCCATGTCATCCCCTGATTTGCTGCTTTTCAGTATGAGCCCTTGCTCTTTATAACTGGCTGTCTGCTTTGTTTTCCTCCAGCTTGGTAGCAACTGTTTCAGATAAAGAAGGGTCACAGTGGCTGCAAACATTAGGAAATTCAATAAGGAACAGGATATTTTTATGTTCTCGAAGTATCTCTCCATAAGTTACATATTAATGACAAAGAGGAAAATGGTAACCTTCCAGGAAAAGTCTGACAGGAAACACCTTCAAATGATCGAAGTTACCCACCAAAGCTGGAATAAATAGAAACTATTTTCTTCTGGATATTTTGCAGGAAATGAACAAAATACTACTCCCAAGGTACTCCTGCCAAAATTCATCACCTGAGATTCTTTGATCTTGAGAAAAATATCATTTAAGCACAATTTGAAGAGCATTCTACTAAAGAAGACCTGTGGTTTTCTAACAGCTCAAGGTCACGAGAGACAGAACCTCAGAGCCATTCCACAATAAAAGAAGGGGAGAGGGCACTGCAACATAGAAGCACATTTAGTCTTGTTTTAAATTCTGACCTGGAAGAAAAAGTATTTTTGCTATTAAAATAAACCTCCTTAGTGAAACAACTAAAGAAAATAAACAGGATCTATAGATTAGATAATAATGTGGTATCAATGTTAATTCCCTGCTGTTGATTACAGTATTGATATTTACACAAGAGAATGTCCAAGTTTTGAGGAAACGTGATGAAGGATTTAAGCACAAATGGGAACAACATATTAACATATTCTCACATGATACAGGAAACATACCATAGGTGCACCTGTGTGTACCTGCATGTATGCATTGTGACTGTGTGTTTGTGGATGTTTGCATGTGTGTGTAGATGTACTAAAGATAAAGAGAGAAAGGGAGAAGGAAGAGGAGGGAAAGAAGGATATGGAGAGAGAAATATTGAAAATGTGGTAAATGTTAATATTTGATAAACTGAGGAAGAAACCATATGGAGATTCCTAAAATCACTTTGCAACTTCTTTGCATATTTGAAATGTTTTTCTTTAAATGTGGAAGTATTTCTTGTTTTGAAGTCTATTTTGTCTGAAATTAATATATTCATCTTAACTTTCTTCATCTTATTTTTCACATATTTTTATTCCATCATTTTACTTTCAAACAATCTGTGATTTCATATTTAAAGTACTGTTCAATGACATTGCAACTTGCTTTTTTATTTAGTCTGAAAATCACAGCCTTTTAATTATAGCATTGCATTCTATTAAAGTTAATATTATTCATATAGTTGGATTTTGGTCTACAGTTTTTTATTACTTTGCTATTTGCTCTTTCCTGCTTTCATTTGGGTTAGTCAAATATTTTCTGGTATTTCATTTTAATTTTTCTGTTGGTTTTTCAGCTATACCTCTTCACTTGTTTTTAAATGGTTGCTTAGAGATTCTTGTGTGCATTCTTATGTTATTACATCTGCTGAAGTTCATGTCACTATTTCTAATGAATCTAAAGCCTTGAAACATTAGGGTTCCATTTCATTCTCTAGATCTTCCTTGCTATTGTGGCATATAAATTATCTGAAATATGCATGGAATATTGTAATTTTACTCTAGTGAAATGCATTTTCAATACATTAACAAAACATTGCCTTCTTACATTTACTCTTATGATTACAATTTTTGGTGCTTTTTATTCCTTTATGTAGCTTTGTTCATACTTTTCAGCATAATGAACTCCCTAAGTATTTCTTGTTATGGTATTCTTCAGAGAACAAACTACCTGGATTTTTTTCACAATTAAAAATCTTTTATCTTCATTTTATATGGATATTTTTCTTGGATTGTAGGTTGGCAGCTTTGTATCTCTATCCCACTGCACGTTAAAAACACCATTTCATTTTCTTCATTCCACTGATTCTAGCAAGCAATCAGCCATCATTTATACCAGTGTTTTACTACATGTGAAGTGTCATTTCTTTTGGCATCAATCAATATTTTCTGCATTTTTTCCTGTTTCACTACAATGAAAAATGTATAAATCTCTTTATTTTCATTATTCTTATGTATCAGTACTAATATTTTAGGATCTTCAAGTTTATTTTCTACTAAATTCTTGGAAATTTTTACCTGATTCTTTGAATTAGTTTTTCATCTCATTATCTCTCTTTGTGATTTCTGGAACTTCAAATACATGGCTGTTGTCTTCTTTGATACTGCTTTTCAAGTCACTAAGGCATTGTTGTTTTTATCAGTATTTTATATTTCTCTGTGCTTTATTATATTTTTATGAACCACTCTTTTCCTTATAATAAGATTGTTTCTATCACATTTTAACTTTTACTGGTATATAATGTATGTATTACAGTATGTAATGACTACATTCTTCATGGGGATTTGATACATGTATATAACACATCTTAATTCTTTTTTATCTCTTCCCCCTCCCTCTTCCTTTCCTGTCCTTCCAGCTCTTGTTCTCCTTCACTTTTGCAAAATTCATATACCTTTATTTCCTACTATCTACCTTTTATTTCTCTCTTTACTTATATTTTTGATTTTTCACATAAAAGAAACCATGTGACATTTAAACTTGTGCATGTGATTTATTTCACTGAACAATAGGGCCTCAACATGCATCTGTTTTACTATAAATGACTCAAGTTTAACATTCTTTTTTGTCAAAGTGGTATGCCATTGTTTGTGGATACATAGGAGTCTTCTTAGATTTATCTGTTACGAATTACAGTGCTGTAAGTATGGGTATGCATGTATCACTGTACTGTGATGTCTTTAACTGCTTCAGGAAGATACCTAGAAGAGGGTTCACTGGGATGAATGGACTTTTAGTTTTAGTTAGTTGTGGAATCACAATACTGATTTCCATAGTAGGTGCACTAGTTTACATTCTCACCAACAGTGTCAAATTGTTCCCTTTTCACTGCAGTCTCAACAGCATCAGTATTATTAGAATTCTTGATTATGATCATTCTTTTTGGAGTAAGATGGAATTTCAATGTTGTTAGTTTGCCTTTCTCTAATACTAAAGAAGGTGAACTTTTTTCCATGTATTTATTGACCATTTGTACTTCTTCTTCTAAGAAGTGTCTATTCATTTCAGTTGTGATTTGTATTTATTTTAGACCATTTTTATTACTTTTTCTTTAATTGTACTGTTATTTTCTGCTGGTTCTGATCTGCTATAAAACCAAATCAATGAATTTATCATTTGAATACTATAATTTTCATGTCTAAAATTTGCATCTCCATGTCTATAGCTTCATTTGTGCACTATAGATTTATGTATTATGATCACATGTCTTTTAAAGCTCTTGAATAGATGTATTAGAACTGTTTGAAAATATATTGTTTTACTAATTCTAACACTTAGATTATCTCAGTGTAAATTTTCCAAGTTGGGATCATCCTTCCCATTTCTTTATCTATTATTATTATTATCATTATTATTATATTTTGGTAATTTTAGATGCTACATTATTGAGACTCTGGATTTCCATGTTTAGGTTCATGTAGTTTTAAGTTGTTTTGCTGTACAAAATTTCACTCAGGTCGTTATAGAAAATAATTTCTATCTACAGAATCCCTATGAAATTGCCTCTCAACATTTGCTTGAGCACTTTTTGCAATGGTGAGCTTACTACCTTCACAAAGAAGCCAAATCCAGTATTTGATAACTTCATTAAAATTTCTTTATATTTAGTCCAAATATCTGTAATTTCATACAGGAATCACAGGGACACATTCACTGTCTTTTTTTCAAAAGACAGCATTTCTTATATCTAAAAAACTGATCATATTTCCTGTCACTCAGGTTTTTCAGCAAATGCGTATTATCATTCATATCATCTCTTTTACAGTCTATTGTTAACAAAAGTTTTATAGAAGAATTTCTGTGTATTAATGAAACCCCAAAAGTATATGCCAGTCTGATATTATTTGTTCAGATGTGAAAATTATTCTAGAAGAAGCTTTCTTTTGTAGCTTTCCTCAGATCCTCAAAGGTCTCCACATAGTTAATCACTTCAGAGAATGTATTTAGAATTTTCTCTCCTTGGATTATTTGAGGGAAGACTCCGGATCACACTGGTTTCAAGTCCTACATGATTTTGGAGAAATTTTATTATCTCTTTATGCTTTAGTTTCCTTACCTATAAATAAGAATACTAACATTAATGACCTTCTCTATGAACTGTTGTGATTATCAAGTAAAATAATACATGTAAAATATTTTACAAAGCTTCACATGTGCTGTTTGAGGAAGATTTATTATAATAGAACCAAAACTTTTTGGAACCATTCTACTTTACTAGAGAAGTGGAATATCCATAATCTATTAAACATAAAAAGGTTTAATTGCTTCGAAACAAGTAGCTAATACATATTTTATGGCGAAATCTAGAGCAAAGTGTGGGAGGAAGTGGCACATAAGACTTTGATGGTCGAGTGTGGGAACGTCATGTTATTACTTTGGAAAATGCCAAATGTTGTCTTACAATAGATTTTAAACTGGTTATGTCAGAGTCATCTGGGAAGTGCTTTCTTTCCAAGTCTGAGTGCCATCTCAGACCTCTTAATTAAGAATCCTTGCGATGAAAACTAGGAACCTGTAGCATTTTAAGAAACTTTTCTGTACCCCTTTTCATCCTCGAAACTCTCAACACCCTGGTGACAAGCCCTGAAAGCGCTGTTTTGGGAACTGTGGGCAATTTTAAACAGCAGATCATGATGAGCATAGACGATTCTGGGTAAAGCAGTGATTATTAGCTCCCTTGTTTTACCCTCGGGTATACGGAGAATGAAACAAAGAAGAGTGACTTGCTTCCATTTACACTGATAAAACTGAAAAGGTCAGGACAAACACTTATGTCTACTGACTACACAGCCAGTGCTTTCTCTGACACACAATTTAATCTAATGATTATTTCATTTAACTCAGAGATCCAACCTCTATCATCTGCGTCAGAGGCGATTGTGACAAATGATCCATCTTGATTGTGTGCTTTATGAGAATCATTATCATCTCAGTTTATCTCTCTCTAAAATTGGTACAGTGCTGACCTTAAAGACTTAGGATGCTGTGAAGTTTAATTAATGTGGGCTGAGTCCATGAATGCCTCAGATGAAAGGTACCATGTTGATGCAAAGTATTATTAGTACAATTTGCCAGTTGTCAGGACTGCATCCTCTGCTGAGCTGTGCATTAGGTTGTATCTGAAAGAAAAAGGCAGAAAAGCTTGCCCATTGGCTGCTACTTGGCAATCTGATATGTCCTCAAACTTGTTTAGTCCTTTATACCTGAGCACCAAATCCACCCGAGATTGCAAGGGTGATTTGCAGCCTCCTCCAGCTGCTGGAGAAAGCTTGTTGAGAGGCAGTGGGATGAACAGCAATGAATTCCAGTGTCAGAGGCTTGGATCCTGGTCTCTTACTCACTGAGTAATTGCTTTGTAGATGTAATGGAGATAATGGCTAAATTTGACAAGGTGCTTGAGGTAAGTAAATAAGGTGAAATATGCAAGACACTTCAAAGTGCATCTGATCCTTACCCAAGGCTGCTAAAATGATAGATTCCAGAGAAAGAAACTGATACAAAGCTACCAGGAGAGAGACTAATGACAATAGAGAAGAAGAACAGTCTTGATCATGACCATCCTATAATGACTATATGGTTGCCTTGTGAGCGAGAAGATAATGCTCAGTTAATACTTTCAGATAGAATTCAGCCAGAAGTTTTTTTTTTTTTTAACTTATTCTCTTCTTATTGTTCAACCTTCAAACCCAACTTCCAGTCTCTTCATTTTGCATATGTGGTAATTGAAGTTCATAGATGGACCTGAGGTCCCACCCGCCATCGAGGGTTAAGATAAGCTATGACTACCACTGTCATTTTGCAACATGACAGTGGCCCCTTTCCTCTTCACAGTGGATATAAAGTACATGATGAATGGTTGTATGCTTTTGTTGTTATAGTAGGTTTTATCCCAATGCATGGTTTTATATTTGACAAAGTTACTTCTGAGACTCTTAAGAATTAAAATCAATTTAAAGGACCATTTTGATACCTCAGTATTAACTGCATTATTTCCTTTCACTTTCACAGCAGCTTTGGAAAGGAAACATACAGAACACCTTGTCCTCAACTTTACTGACCAGAAACAGAGACCCAGAGAGTATTAAGACTAAAAGAATAACCAAAGAATATAATTTATATGGTGATCAAATGCCTCAGGAGGATTTGCATATATCCCGCTTTCCCGTTGCATTCTAAATGATGTCATCATATTAAATTAGCATTTCCTAAATGCTATTTATTAGGCAGGGCACAGATATGGAAAAATTCTCTCCTCTTTATGTCCCAAGGGAAAGCAGTTACCTTTTACCCAAGCTGAAAGAGGCACCAGCCGATAAATACTTCCCTTCAACACAGTCAAGGTGCTCCCAGATGGGATATTTCATGCTCGAGAAACTCAACCCTGCGCTCCCTTGTTGCCTTGTGGTGTCCCTGAGCAGCAGTAACAATGCTCTCTGCCAGGCCAAACAACAGCTTCCCCTTAGGAATCGCCTCAGTGGTGGAAATGATCCAAAGGCTCCTCAGAAGGCTGCATCCTGAAGAGAAGTCACAGCTGATCCTAAGACACAGCAAGTGCAACTGAGGTCTAGGGTTTTATTCTGCTTTATTCTATCCTAATGGCTCTCCAGACTTGGTGATGTATGATATTCTGTTGAGGAAAAAAAGATTGAACTTTAACTAATTAAATAGAACATCTTCATGCAGTGAAAGGTTTCGCAAACGAATGTAATTCACACAAAATTATGCTGGCTAGAAAGTGTCATGAAAATCTGCTAAGGATCAGGGAGCAATAAAATTGAGACATAGGGTAGGAAAGAGGGAGGGAGATTTATTTTATTAAAAAGGCAGAATGAGGAAACTTACACAAACATATTTAGAGAGACAAACAGAGACAAACACAAGGAAACAGCCTGAGACAGAAAGGGGCAAAAGACTAAAGGGCAGAGGTACAGACAACAGCAGATTCATATTAAGGTTACACTGGATTATTCTAGTGCCTGGACTCAGTGCTGTTCTGTAATATTCTGAAGACATTTTGAGTACTATATAAAGATGTCTGCTAGACTGTTCATCAAATTTATGAATTGAACACCTTCTGTATGTATGGTACCATGTGAGAACCAGGAGATACGATGATAAGCAAAACATAGGCAAAACTTCTTCATTGAAGTTTAATTAGAAAGGCATTCATTAAACACAGAAGAATAGAAATAAATATCCAATTTCAATATTTCCAACGATAGTGATGGACAGATATATGGGAATGATAGGCATATTTAAGAAGTGAATTACACTAAACTATAAGTAGGGAGAAATGACAAAATGATAGTATCAATATTTTGTCTTCATATAATTCTAAGGTTCACAGAAGTAGAGCAATTGATTGAACTCATTATAAAATTGTCCAGAACCAGTATTTCTTGTTTTTAAGAAATTAGACATTTTTGTTTAAAATTAAACCATTGTGGAATAGCCAAAACATATAGAAAACCAGAGAAAATTAGCCTTTCATGTTTCTACCAGTATGTGTAAAACTATTCAATGGGATCTGACTGTCTGTGAGTCCTCCAAAATTTTTATGTTGAAATCCCAACCAAGCCAGACGTGGTGGCACACGCCTTTAATCCCAACACTCCGGAGGCTGAGGTAGGCGGAGCATTGTAAGTTCAAAGCTGGCTTGGGCTACAACGAGAGCGCAAGGCCAACCTGAGCTACACAGTGCGACCCTTTCTCATAAAACTAGGGCCGGGAGTTTGGCTCAGTGGCTTAAGCACCTGTCTGGCAGGTGCAAGGTTGTGAGTTCAATCCCTGGTGCAAAAAAAAAAGAAATCCTAAAATGATAACAGCAGGAGATGGAGCCTATGCATGGTGATTAGAATAATGGGATGGAGGCTAAATGAAGAGGATTAGTAATCTTATAAAAGCAGCCTCAGGAACCTTCCTCACTCCTTCCAGCCTCATGGGACACAGTGAGAAAGTAGGAGGAATGGACCTTCACCAGATTCCCAATCCGCAGGAGACTGTATTGAGTTATAGCTCCCAGAACAATGAGAAATCAATTTCTATTGTTTAAACCATCCAAGCTCCAGTATTTTGTCATAGCAACCTGGACAGACAAAGAACATTTTGTAAGACTAAATTTCAGCCACTTAGCAAAAAAAGGGATATGGTAAACAATCTTCTTGTAATCAGTTGCCTTACTTGTTTAAGCTTGGATCTTCTTGACAGCCTCACTTTTATAGATAAGTGAGACTCCAGAGATGAAGAAATTTTCTCAAGTGTGAAAGTTTTAACTGGTATATCAAAAGTGCACCCCCCCAAATATATTTATTTTAATTACACGCTCTTCCAACTGTGGCATATTATCCAAAGGTAAAAGGCAGACAAAAAATCAAGCATTTTCTCCAACGAGCCCTGGAAAGAGGACATTAAAATACTTTCACTTTACTTTCTGTCCTGCTCCCCTTCTTGTTTTTTGGCTAGGTAATTAGGAGATTTATTTCTGTTCTGTAAGGATCATCCGCATGCTCACTCCCACTTCATCTCAGGTCTAAGGAATGTTGGCAGGAAAAGCAGCACACCTGTTCCTTCTTTTTCACTTCTTCTCTTCCTGTTCACATCAGTATTTGAAGGTGCCACGCTTTGTTAATTCATTGCTGTGATCCCTACCTGAAGACAATATGTTGCCAACGCACTGTTGTTACTATGGTGACCATCATGTCATAAGGTGACATTGCATATATCGCTGGGTGTGATGATGAATTCCTTTTTAATCTATTAATTTGACAAGTCTAGAATGCCAGATGTTAAACAGAAAGAAAACTGAGTTATGCAGCAAACCAACATTAGTATGTATTTTTCTTCTTAGTATTCATGTTGTACTAGACAACTTCCATATGGTATTTTTCTAATCTAAGATTTTGTAATTATGGGAGAAGATGAATAATTACATTTTTTTAAGGAAGAAACAGCTTATTGGACTGAAGTTGAAAGGGTTAGGATTTAAATAAGATTCTGAGGTGAAGACAAGGTGGCCTTCCATAAAATTGTTAAGATCTGGGCTCATTTCTGAAGAGCATCCATAAGGTCTTCCTATGCTTCAGCTTCATTTACACTATCTGTTAACAGGAATGAAGACATCTATCCTCACAGAGCTACTACAAAGATTGAAAGAAAAGAAACATGTTCCAGGCACTTGCCACTGAGGAGTTGTATGTCAATGTGTTTCTTAGCTTTATATTATCACAAAGATGTATCATTTCCCAGTGTGAACTCAGCTAAGGCATCACATTTCTTTTCAAAATGACTAAAATATTCTTTGTAAAACTAAGGAAGTTTGGAGGAAACAACTTGTACAGAAGAGATGTAGAGGCAGATTTAGGGAGGGAGGGAGAGAGAGAGTGAGAGAGACAGAGTTTTTCTAGCTCTAGTACTAGAATCCAATGCAAAGAATTCTAAAGCTTAGATACACATGTGTGCATGATTCCTTTTAGTTGTGCATTCAAATCCATGACAACTGGTCAATAAACATGAAACAAAATACTTAGATGATCTAGTGAGCACGACTGGGTGAGATAATGTCCTGAGGTGATGGTCTAGAACTTCATCTAGCATAACTGAGTGTACTGGTGATGTTGGATCTGCAGTAGGTACAGGGAGAGTCATAAGAGTCATCCTGTATTCTGTGAAGGAATTTTATGTACCAAAGGCAGAGAACTTGATTGATTTCAGCATTCGAATTCAGATAAACCAAGGGTTTTACCACTAAAGTTGAATAGTATAGAATTGAAGTGTAATATTTTTATGATTATATTTTACAGGTGGTGAGTGTGAAACCTTCCTAGAGGTTACATTCCCCATTGTTGGAAATGTATTTCAAGCCTAAATAATATATTGAGGTATTTAGAGATAGCTAATTCAATGACATAAAGTTGTACACTGGCAAAAAGGATTAGAGAACAGTGGACCTGACATCTCCAAGGCCAGTGAGTGAGTTCTTAGGTTTCAGGGTGACTTTACACTAAAGATAGTTTGCCATTTTTTGTGTTAGTTAGCTTTGTGTCACTGTGACAAAATAACTATGAAAATCAGTTTAAAGTAAAGAAAGCTAATTGTGGCTTATGACTTCAGAGGTTTCAGTGCATGACCTGTTAGCTCCATTGCATTAAGTCTGTGGCAAGTTACAAAAAGTTGTAGGAAGGATGTGGCAAAGGAAGGCCACTGATCTTAAATCCTCAAGACGCAGAGAGAGAAGAGGACAGATTGAGTGAGGAAAGGAGCAAACACAAAAATAGATATCCCAAAGTCACATGCTCATTACCCACTTCCTTCACCTAGGTTTCCTATTCCTAAATTTCCACTACTCCCTAATAATGGCATCAAATTATAATCTCATCAATGGATTAATCTACTAAGATGCAAAATTCTTCTCAATCCTATCACCTTCTGAAAGTCCACTTCTGAATGTAATTAGGGAATACTTTAGATTTAAACCATTACACTGTGTCAAACAACAGAGTTTAAAATTCGATTCCCACACCAAAATGTCTGTAATGTAAATTGATATATAAATTCACTTCTTTCTTCAGATTCAATTCAAAATCTAAGGTTCTATATTTGGGGACTAAGTCAATAGATAGACTCTTTGGTTAATTGACAGCTAATATAGATGATCTTGGGAACTGTTAGGGTAGCAGCCAGACAGTGGGAAAATGAAAAATAGTCTGTCCTTGATTAAATGTAGTTCCACATAAATTCGTTAGCGAGCCATGGTCCTCCAAAGTACCCTGGTGATACTTACCCTAAAGAACTCAGGTCATATTTCAACAAAATACAACTATTCCAAAGAGAAATACCACATGTACTTAAACTAGAGTGACAGGAATTAGAAATGGGGCTTAGGATAAATAACAATATTGGACAAACATGACTGAGTGGAATTTTATGCCTCATCAGTCATAGACTTGCTCATCTGTGAAATGCTATAATGTGTTTTTAAAATTTTATGGGTAGTCATTATGAAAACAAGCAGACCATCAAGCTGATCATCTTGAACCATAGACCAGAAAGATGCTGGTGGACAAATAAAACATAAACATTGCATGATACTAGAAGCCTTGGAGGACCATCCGATTCTGGGTGTGATGTGAGCATTTTAACCCATTTCTCTGTAAGCTGCATGTGTCATTGGTAAAGATCTGAACTGTAGCCAACACAGCAGAAAGACAGGGTTCCAACAGCTATATGACCATGGCCACACTATGTTTTGTGGGCCTTAGTTTATTGTTCTAGACATGACCACATTAATCATCATGCAGCACAGAGCATAGAACAGGGCCATGCACAGATATTCTTAGCCCCACAACCAAGAGCCTTTGCTCCATGGCCACACTTACTGGTCCTGACCCTGTGAACCTCCCTAGACTTACATGCCCTGCTTTCTTCCATCTGTTTTCACAGCAGCATGCCAACACCCTTTGGACGGATTGTTCATGCTGGCTATCTCCAGTCAGTCTTTATTCATCCAATAAATGTGCCAAGCAATAAGCTAAGTTGGCAAACTTTCTGATAAGGGTCACAAAATAAGTGTTTTACGTTTTGCAAGCTATAAAACTCTGCCATGGTTTTTCTGGTGTGAGAAACCAAAAGTGTAAATAAGGACCAAGATGTATAATGGACATTGGGAAATGGGAAGAAAATGTTCATATGGGAAGGGGGACTTGGCGGGAAGGAGAAAGGGAGGAAGATAAAAATAGAAAACAAGAATAGAAGGCAATAAACGGAAACAAAGTTTTTATAAAGGTGAAGAGAGGTTGAAGGGAGGAGAGGGGAAGGGGAGAAAAGAAGAATCAAGATATATCATGTACAGAACAAATTGCATATGATGAATGTTACTATGTACATCTAAGATAAAACAATAAATTAATTTTAAAAAACCCATTCATGTACAACATATATGCCAGAGGGAATGGTTGTATGCCAATAAAACTTCATTTTCACAAACAGGCATAAGGTCCAATTTGGCCCATGGGTGATATCTGAGCCAGAAACTGGGCATTACAAGTTTTAATAAAATTTGATACTTGATATTAGATTTCAAAATCTGTAACCAATTCATTTTTGTAATGTATATGGCTGTCTTCATGTTATAATGGCATAACTGGGTAGTTAAAACAAAGACTTTATAACCTGCGGTACTTAAACATTTACTATCCTGTCCCTGGCAAAAAAAAAAAAAATTGCCAATTTCTAGTGTAGAATAATGGAAATGTTATTATTGGATAATAATTAAGAATAAGAAGTTAGGAGTGACACAGATTCTGTTTCAAGACCAGTAAAAATGCTATTAACAATAACAGAAATAACCATGTGTCAACCATGTGATAAGCATTTTACTAATAATTTTTTAAATTGAATTTAATGTGCTAATCAGAGCACTTACATAACATAATTACTGTCATACTCAATTTACAAACTGAGAGATAGTTTACTTAAACCACACGCCAATTAGAATGGAAGAATTCAAACCCGGTTCTATGTGTCTCCAAAGCATAGGCTGAATTAATCTGGACCATAAAGGATAGGTAGGGAATTTTCCCAGTTGGGGAAGAGCATTTGAGACAGGGGAAACAGCCTCTTCCCCTAATGTGTGAAGGGAAGAAAATATATTCAAGAACAGGGAGGCACCTGATGTAGGATCAGGAGGCTTGATAGAGCAAGAAAGTGAGGCTGAATTATGAAATAGCTTGAATGCCACAAGAAAGTTTCCTCGTGCAGTTTCTTTTCCAGAGTTACTTGGTGTGGATAAAGTACTTAGCTATGGTGGAGAGTGTTAAACCCTTGGGATGTGGGTTTCTCCTTTTTAATAAACTGTTGGTTAAATTTTGCTACCCTCTAAGTTGTCACTAATAAGTTATTGGATTAGCACCCCTATATTATTGTTTTTGTCTCCTTCTACTCAGGATGCTGCTCCCATAGAGTTGGTCACCTCTGATATTTATTCAAAGAAATTAAACAGCAAAAATATTTGCCTGCAGAGGTTGCTACGGAATTGGAGTCCTGTCTGATTTCAAAAGTGCCAGGAGGTGTTATTTTAAAACAGGCAAAGAAATGGGACACTCACTTCAAAGGCAATGCCAAGTGGTTCAAAATGTCTTAGCTTTCAGCTTCCGTTCATAAGGATCAGCAGTCAATATTTGATAAAACCAGTTTCTTCTTGAAAAAGAAGTCTGATTTCCCTAGAACACAGGCCTAAAGGAAAACTGGATTCTCCTGGGACACAAACCTAAAGAAAAATTGGGGTTTTTTTTTGCTCAGAAGGCTGTTGAATTGGTGTTCTAGAATGAATCAGAATAATGAGCGCTACTGATACATTTATCTGAATATAGTGATAAACCATTTGATTACACACATCAAATTTGTGTCAAGAATTTAGATGGAAAGAATTTGGATGATGGCCTCTTCTAAAAATTATGCTTATTGATTAATTTGGCCATTTCTACAGAGGGAGTTCCACAGAGGAGTTAAATTCCAAAGAAAGGCACATCTCAATTCAAAATACGAAAATACTTTCTATGACTCAAGAATCACACTGGAATGATCTGAATCAGATGGTTTATGAAAGCTTGCTCATCATATTTTTTTATTCCCAAGGAAAATTTAATGCCTAAAGAGAATGAGTATGTACTTGTAGGAATTTGGGAAGTGTAGTTTAAAACAGATAATAAAAGCACAGAATATGGTTGAAGTGTTCTGTTGTATGTTAAAATTTTATCCAAACATTGCATAAAATTCAGAAATATGTCCATTTAAAAAAATATAGCCTTTAGAATACACATTATCCCACAATGTCTATTCTTGGCATTTCATGTAGGTATAGATAGTTTAATCCGAGAAGCAGCAAGTGATACCACAAAATAATTAAGAACATGGCATCTCAGAATTGAAGCAGGCTCTTGAGATCACCCATTCTGAACCAGTGCAGATATTTAAGTGAAGGGTAATTTAAGGCATCTTATAATTCCTTCCAAATCTGGAAATTCATGGTGTAGACTTCAGTGAATCTTTAGCACCAATGAATTCCAAATTGTGTGTTGTTCTACCAATATAGTAATTGTGATTGTGCACATCTCATTTTTTAAAATATACATTTATTTACATAATATTGTACACATATGTTCATTTTCACGAATGTATATTTTCAAATGATTCATAAAATAGATTAAACCTTAGATTACAACCTTTGGAGTCAGGGAGCTCTGTTTAAATTTACCTTTATTATTCAGGATTTATTTGATAATTTGGTTAGGTATATGACTTTAGGTATGTTTCCTAATGCTGTTTATTCCCCTTTATTAAAACTGTAGTATAGGAATAAAACGTCTTCTGGAGTTGGTACTCATGGTAATAGAGATCAGGGACTCAATCGCTCAATATACAGCCTAGACTATACAATATGCAAAGCAACTAGCAACTGGGGTGTGTGTGTGTGTGTGTGTGTGTGTGTGTGTGTTTTCATGTGTGCATACTCAAGATTACTTGTGTGTGTGACTTTTACAAAATAATAGCTTCAATAATAATGTGTGGAGTTGAGCAGAGCTAAGTCACAGGTTGAGAATACAGGGGTTTGTGGATTCCAACTCTAACATGTAAACTGAATGAACAGTCCACTGAAAGCACTTCTTCCTTTCTTTCTTGGCTCTGGGGTGCTTCTGAGTCACAATTTCTGGAACTCTATTCTGTACAGCTCAGTGTATGAATTTCTTCTGTGTTCAGACACACATGTATTGTGTCCCATACAGAACAAATGGCAGCTTTTTGCACAAAAATCAGCTTTGCAGAAAGACTCTGGGCAAAAATGGGAGTGAGGACATCACCACCATTACTCTTCTTCAGGTATGTGCCTTCTCTTCATGGACAATGAGGATTAATTGGGCTCTCGGTAGACATTAAACCCAACCTAAGCAGGCAGTATCAATGGTATTGATAACATTTTCTTCAAGAAGTTTTCTGCTCCCTAGATCTAACAGAATCCTGAAGATTAAGCAGACAGAGATAATTATTCGATTTTGGAAGTCGTTAATTACTTAGGCTGTGGAAACTTCAAGCTTTCCATTGTGTTTACATACCATTCAACTCACAGCGTGGATCGAGTCATCAAGTACTGGAAAGTGTCTTCATTACACAGAAACTTGGTGAACTATATTATGAGGAACTGTGTGATATACACTGGACATACATATAAAATACAACTCCATAAAGCTTTTCTCCTTTCCCCAAGATGCTCCTCCTGTTGAATGGAGCAGATAGGTATCCTATTTCTTGCTTCAGTAAGTCTGGGACACTTGGGAATTTCAAGGCCCTTGTATATATGTAGAATCTTGTTATAGGACAGTTCATTAAGTGAGTTCACAAAATTACAGTTGCATAAATGTCTTCATTACACAAAAATATTCAACAAAATATTGTTATAAAATTAGTTTCTGTCAAGGTGTCTACCTCATTTCTTTCCATCTTGTCAAAATAATACTGTGTTGTTGCTGTTTAAACTGTCACTGATTTTATAAAATATTTTGAGCACTCATATCATAATGAAAATACAATGCATATTACCTGCAAAATGAAATCGTAGTCCTCTGAAAGCTGCATAGTATCATGAAGTTGATGAAAGTGATACTGAAGATTGTAGGAATCGCATTCAAAGCCATTGGCAAATGAGAATTTGTATGAGTTAGATTAATTAACAATGGAAAAAGAGAAAATCAACATGGAAGATGATTAGAAGCTTCAAAAGAGAAATATTTGAATATCAAAGGATTAAGAGAAGCCTCAGGGAAAAATGATGAATCTCTCAAATATTTTTACAAAAATTACCTTTCCTCCTAATCATGACGTGAAAGTTAAATGTGAAGTGAAGGATTTCATTTCGCTTGATCATACAATTTTGTCAGAAAAATTACTGTTAAAAATCAAGACCTGCCTCATTTTCTCATCATTTTATGAATCAGTATGCAGTTAAATTATCAAATAAATTCTGACTATATAAGAGAAAATAAACTTAAATTCATGCATTTTAGTTTCATTTGCCAAACTGAATTTCTTGTATGCTTTTCTCTGAACCTGTGTTTCTATTTAAGGAAGATTCACTTTAGGGTAAATTTGATTTTAAAGAAGCATGAGGATGGTAATTAAGGGAGTTAGGAATGTGTGCAGAATCTGGAGCCAGGATGCTGGGTTTTGGATTCCAGTTCTGATTTTTACTGTGTGAAGAGTGAAGGCTCTTCAACATCTCTGTGCCAAGGGCTCTTCATGCTGATTAGAAAATAGAGTTAATGATAGTTCAAGCAGAGAACTGGCAGCAAAGCAGAGGATATTTTATTCCCATGCATCTGGTCTTCCTTTGCATTTAGGTCTTTTGCTCTGTGCATGGGGGTCTATGCTTTCGAAGATGATTTATTTCATTTTTCTTAAGACCATTCTTGTAGAAACAGTGTCCTTCTCTTCCTTTTCTTCATAAGTATATCCTTTCTCTCTGTTCTGCCATGAAGTGTTTCCAGAAGATTTCCCTGCTCATTTTTCATGCTATGCAAGTTTAGGTAGTCCTTCACCATGATCCTTGTAAAAGTAGTGAATGCTGCAGTTCTGTAACTCATTCATTGTTTCTGTTATTTCCTTCGTCTGCTTCAGCACTACCCACAAACACATACATACACACCTGTACACACTCATATGCACACTCATCTCTTTACTTCTAGTACCTATTACAGGACATCCTAGTTATTATCAGTGAATGAACACTCATCTCATTTAGACAGCATAAACAACCTTGGAGTGAGAGACCCCTGAACAAGGTCACCATTAACTGGCCATGGAAGTGTGAACAGCTCATTTTTCTCTGAGCCTTAGTTTTCATGTACACTGTCTGGAGTGGAGAAGCTGACTTGGTTAAAACTCTTCCAACTTTTTCAGCTATAATGCCTTATGGATGAGTGGCATTTATAAAACTGAAGTCCTGATGTTAGTTATCCTTTTGTCAAAGGACATTTTCCCTCTCAACCTCTGAAGAGTAGCTGTGTTGAAACAGTAAATGAGATCCATTGTTGGGCAGCAACTTTGCCAACTGATGAATATCTGGCTGATTCTCTTTCAATTTCAATCAATCTGGATGCTTTCTGCTGTACTGGTAGATTTTTAGCTAAGGTTTCAGAGGACTTTAATCCTTGGCTGGGGTTGTGGGGAGCTTCTGGCTATACATTATAACCATCATTGTTATCTCACTACCCCATCACAGGTGCTCTTTGCAATGAGCTACGATCTGCCAGACAATACGCTAAACATATTTGTCATCCATGATCTCATTTGATACATATTCATACCCAGCGAAAGTAGTGTTCCTGCTTTTTGAGATCATTAAGGTTAAGAGGGACTAGGAAAACAACCCAGAGGCTTCCTTGGTTGTATATTATGGGTATTCAAACTCCTTGCCCCTTTGCTTTGGAATCTCTTCTGTTAACCACCACGTTCCACAGCTTCTGAGTCGTGTCCATGTTTGGTGCACTGAGCCCATTATCTCAGGACACTACATACAGAGCAGCTCTTCTCCTAGATCACAAGCTACTGTATTTGCTGCCTACATTCATATGCATTGTGGTGCAGGTTGCTGCATAGTTAGTGCTTTGTAAATTTTCTAAAGGCCTGTTGACATTCAATGTGGTAAATATAAAATTAAAATAAAACCGTTGATGATATGGGTTTTAAACTTCTGGCTTTGAAACTTACTGCTGGTATGTACTAGTGAGGTAGCCTGGGGCAAGTTATTTAATTACCTTATGCTTTCATTTTCTCATCTATAAAATGTGAAATAATATTTCTTATTTCAACAAACTATGGTAAGAATTTAATGAATTAATTATATATATATATATATATATATATATATATATATATATATGTGAAGTTCTAAGATAATTTCTGGCACATACTGTATTTAATACTATATGTGTTAATATGATTATTTTACAATGTTTTCTTTCTTTCTTTCTTTCTTTTTTTTGTACCAGGGATCGAACTCATGACTTCACACTTGCTAGGCAGGCACTTATGCGGACGAGCTAAATCCCCAAATCCCCAGCCCATAACAATGTTTTCTTTCTGAAATACCCAATAAGCTAGTTTCCTTATACTGTGGGCCTGGTCTGGTTGCTCCTTTCCAATCCTCTCAGAAAGGGTAGGCTTAAAATTCCTGGGCCATTCTTAAGTTTCGTCTTCACCAGAGTCTTCTGCTTTCTAGCTTTCTTGTTTCTGGTTATTCTTTCGGTTTTGTGGGCTTCACATATAATGATAGAAATGCAACCCAGAGGACATTTTCTCTATGGTATCTTTTTCAACATCTTCCTGTTAGATATTAATTACAAAATTAAAGTTTAATAAACAAGCAAATAAACAAAGAAAACACTATCATGGCCAAAACACTGAAAATGAAACACTACTAGATCATTTAATTATGGATAGCTAAGTAAAGTAGAAATGTTATAAGCAGTCAGATACAGGTAGGCCCTCAAAGAAGTCAGTGTGGAAGATCAGCATGCATTACAACTGTGGTTGTAGGTGCATTTGTTGAAGATCAGGCTTCAAAACAAAGATGGACTACCACACCTACATACTTCCTCATCCTGGACAAGGGATAAACAATAATGATCAATTTTCTAAATAGGCATTAGTCACTTGCGTGAGGGACCAAGACCTCTTGGACCCATCCTTTCCAGAAAGGTCCTCATTTCTTCAATGAACACTTGCTGTTTGACTTGCTTACTCATTGGATTATTATTACCTAAACAACTATACTCATTATCTTATTGGTTGCCCATAGTTTTGTCCCACCTTGTGATTTTGTACCCACCTGGTGATTCTGCTTTATAAAACTTCCTTTGAAAAGTGAGCTCATGGGCAACCCACTTTCTGGGTCTCCCAGTCCCTCTTATGCAGGAACTGTCATTCCCATGATGAATCCATCCTACTCTTAACCTACGCTGTTCCTTAGAGCTCATTCTTTGATTTTGGGGAGCACAATCTGGGCACATCAGATATCTAGCAGGTTGGGAGTTATAGTATTTCCTTATATCATTTGGAAGTCCTATGTCATTCCTACAACATTTCCCTTTTCAGTCTTAAAAATATTTTTTAATGCACACTATCCCTCATTTGCATGTGTGACTTAGACCTAGATAACTCAAATTTTGTCTCTTTAAAAAAGGCTTTCTACTTAGGTGAAAATCATATGTTCTTTTGCCTTTTTCCTTACCTTGGCTGCTAGACTATTTAGCCAGATTTTGTATCATTTTTAATAATTAGCGAGAACATAAGATCTGCATAATCTGAAGTTTGCCTAATTTTGAATTTCCATATAGAATTTTAAGATTCTCAGATTTTAACTATTTGTATTTTTCCATTTCACTGTCTTTTGATGTCTTGCATTTTCAGTGGAATAAAATAGAATAGAATGAGTTAGTACAGTGAAGACTGTATCCATCTTTGAAATTGCCCGGTTCCTAGCCTTGCTTTATATACAGTCATGCACCACACAACGACAAAATTGCCTAGCACTGCACTTCTCAGAGTGTGTCCCCATCAGTAAGCAATGCATGACTATATGTAGTTTTAGAGTGAACCATGTGAACAAAACAATATCTATTTTTGACCTATATAAAGAGTGGTCTGTCACACTTTGACATAGTATTTCTCATAATGTGTCTGTTTTATTGAAAACAACCACAATTCTGATGTATTAGTAATGAAGGGGGTTGAAATAGATTGTTTTTTACTTCTTTCAAAATCAAAATGACATCCTTCCACATTCTCTGCTTGTCAATACTAGCTATTTATTCAACAAATATTACACCTGTCTGCCTTGAATCTAATGTGACAGGTAGTTGATGCCTGGAAGTCTGTTACTTCCAACTGTATTTCATATTTAATTTACTACATGACTCCCCATTACTGCTTTTTGATGAACTGTGTAGTGTAAAATGATTATTTGTTAAATATTTCTCAGTACTTTTTACAACTTGATAGCTACATAAAAATCTGCAAAGGCATTTGAAAAAAAAATCCAAGATAAAGAACTTCACAGGATTAAGGATCTGTTCATCTTACTCACTTGCTATCCTCATCCTCTGCTTCACAGAAACATAGTGGCCTTATTTTTCAAATAGGCTTTCACTTAAAAAACAGATAAGAGGGATTCAGTTCATTTCCACAAATACTGGGAATCCGACATCAGTCAGGCTGATGATAAAATGTTAAAAATAATCAAGTTTCCTGCCTCAGAAAAGCAGCCCATGGGTTACTGCTAGCAAAATGCAGTAGCATTTTTCAGTGTGATGTGATATGTGCTCAGTTTCCACTTTTTTAATGGAAGTCTGCACTTCCTTTTGATAAATAAGCATCTTCCACAATCCTTCTATGTTATTTGGTTATTTTTAATTTCAAAGAATGAATGCTGTGACTAAAGACCAAACTGGTGGTGTTTTTATTGAAATACATTTTTCAAACCAGCACTGGCAGGGTCTCTGAAAGTCAGTCCCTTCCTTCTGTCCTGTACATTCTGACAAACCCTATTAAGTCAGATAAGCACAGGAAGCTATTGAAGTCTTTTCAGATGTTGAGAAATATATAAAATATCACATTAAAAATAACAGAGCTAGATCTTTCTCAAATGGGGAGGGGATTAGGAGACGGAGGAAGTGAGGAGCAAAAGAGAATACGGGATCATTAAGACGTGTTGTGTATATATATCAACACCCCATAAGGAATGTAAACATTATCTATTGCAAACATGCACTGATAAAAATAATCAGAAAGACTAATCTCCAGAATAACAGGTACCACAACTATATTTGCGTCTACTTTTTCTCTCTTTCATCAGGTCTCCCAATATGACACTGTTTTTGCAAGTTTATGAACAGAATTGTGACATTTTAGATTTTAATGTATCTTACATACCATATTATATTGAATTTAAGATTAAATAAGAAAGAAATAGAAGTTCAAAGATCTACAATTTTCCAAGGTTTGGATCCAGGAGGATGACTAAATATTTACTGTGTAGTGCCTATCCCATATTCTCAGACATATATCCCCTGAAATCTTCCTCAATTCTCCAACTGTGATGTTAAAATCTATTTCCCACTTCTAATTTTTCAAATGCATAAACACTGTCATTATTATGATCCTCCTTACTAAAGGTGTGGTGGCCCCTTCTGTCTCACAGTTGGGTGCACATTAACTCATCATTGTAAAGTAAGAGTGCATGGCTTGGGTGCTTTTGATTATCTTTTTGTGTGTGAGTCTTCTTCTCTCCTTCATCACCGTCCTCCATTCATTGTATCGAACAATGGGAGGAAACTGATGACCTGAAGAAAATAAAGAAGAAATTCTCATGATTCGTTCAGTGAAAAGTAATAACAAGCTATGTATAGCTGTAGAACTGGAGGCAATATATAGAATTTGGCAGTGGGAATTGTATTTGTAGCATTTTGAGATTTTCCTAAACTAGTCAAGAATGGAGTTGACTTTTATGAAGAAAATCTTCTTGGGCAGGATTGCTAGTCAGGCACCTTTCAGAATATGCTGATCAGTAGTCCACAAACAGCTGTAGAGGACAACACCTTGAGTCTGTTTCCAGTCTAGAATTAGGAGTTGTGAGTACAAGGACAATATTAGAGATGGAAAGGAAGAAGAAGCCATAAAATAAGGTTCTTTCTCAATTGTCCATTTCCACAGTCCTTCACAGTTCACTGTACTATTCATGGTCATTACTTCATTCAGGTTTTTCAGCCAACTTTAAAACATGTAATTTTATTCCCATAATATTGTTTGGATAGTTTGGGTAGCGTGGCTAGTTGACTGCCAGCAATGGTAAAGATGCAGAACAAACACTTCTTCAATCACTTGGGAAATATTTGTTGGTCACTGAGCTTCACATTTACAAGAAACAACAGCAGACACAAGATAAAAGTTTCTCCCCTTTGACGCTTACTTAATCTGTTCTGAATTTTGGGTGAAAGAATCATGAAAATTTCTTCTTCTTTTTCTTTATGTTGTCAGGTCTGACTTCAAACATGGAGCATCCCAAGTACAGTTCTTAAACTGTGAGAATAAAAAAAAAAAAATTCCCTTCAGAAGTTGGGACCAACTTGAAGGGAAAATCAGTTTAAATCTACATAAGTTTCACAGTGCTCTCAATCTTTATCTAAATTATGTATCATTAAATATAATTAGTAATTCTAGTAAACATAATATTTCCATGTATAAAAAAAGATTTCTATTGTTACAGGAAGAAAGTGTATCTGAGTAGAAAGACTCTCCAATGCAGAAAACCACAGGTCAGTAATGTAAAATTATTAGGACCAAAGAGCAAAACCCAAGTGCCCCCATCCATGTGGAGGCAGCTGAACACAGTCTTTGTAAGTATGGTGATAAAAATAGGATCCAAAGGGCTTATCTTTCAAATCCAAACTTATAATTATGCAAACATCTCCCCAGGACATTAGTTCACTTTAAAAAAAGAGAATTTTAAAATATGTCCTTTGACTTTTTCTGAAATGGCTTAAGGTGACTTGGCAGTTAAAACAAAGTAGGAGAAATAACATGTAAGGTTATTTAAAAAGATATTTGAAAAAAAAAGGAGATGGAATTGGCGCTTTCAGGCACTTGAGTTGAGAAGATTATAGTACAGGGACAATTAGTTTATTTTCTGGCAGCTAAACTAGAATGAGAGAGATTTTAAATTATACAATATTAGAAAACATGCAAATTTATCTCTTCAGAAAATTCTTTCTTGACCTTAACCCTAGCAAGTACACCAATATTTAAAGCAAAAAAAGTATCATTTGATACCCTTTATCTTTTTATCTACAATCAGAGCTCTACAAAAGATACAGAAATACTTCTCTTGGGTGATCACATACCGGCTCTCCATAAAGGCAGAGGGTGTGACATTAAATCATAACTCTAGGCAGGCAATTCGGTACAAAGTGGAGATAATGGTGTCCAAGTGCTCAGATTTCTGATGCCCTAACGTAATGCTTGAATGGAAGTTGGAAACTTCAGATAAATGGCTAGTTAGCATGTCCATTAGACTGTCTTCTTCAGATGGCAAGTGTTTGACATGATCTTTGAAAAACGACTGGATCCCTTTTAGACTCTTACAGAATTACTTAGCCAGTGCTTGTTTTGCTGCTATTTCATATTTATATGAAAGATGTTGTGTCGTCTTTTGCTCACATTCAAAACACAGTTTTGAGAATTGAAAGTCAATGGATGGTAATAATGGGTAACTATACCACAGTTATCAGTTTGGAAGATGTGCTTTTATTCATACAGTAGGCATATCTGTAACCATTATTCCTGCTCTAGTATGACGAGAAAGATAGTTTATCAGAAGACTAAAACTGTCTACCTCCTTTTATTCATTTCTTTTGCAATGTAATTTCGTAGCCTCTCCCATGAAGTGATGGAGTTCCTTCTCCTATGGCTTGATACAGTGTTAGCCTTGAGGTTTTCTTTGGACAACTGCAGTAGGGTTAGAATGACTGTGTTGGTGCTAATCCCAGAGCTTCTGCTGAACTTCTTGGAACCTTGCTGCTACCTGATGAAAACAAAGTGGGACTAGCTGACCTGCTGGGGATAACACATCCCTGTCCTAAACATCCCCATCAGCATAGCCAACAGTCAGCCAGTCTCTAGGACCAGAGCTTCCTAAATGACTTTCAATTTACTGCATCTGTGTAAGGCAGCCCAACTTGTTTCAGCATTGCTCAGCTGATCAAAACTTGATTTGCTGAACAACAGGATTTCACACTAAGTAAATGATTACTGTTTTAAGCTACTAACTTTTGGGTAGTTTGTTTTCCAGCAATTGTTGTCATTTACATTGAGAAATCACTAGCAATAGCAGCTTACATAGGCGTAGTACTCTAACATTTATATTTCATTCGTATTGCATCAATCCCTCATATCCTGAGTCCCCTTATTAAATAAAAACACATGCCCAGAGTTGCCTTATAGGGAACACTTAATGAAGGCATGATGACAACAATACAGGGGGTGTCATTAAAAATTCCATCCCTAATTTTCTATTGCAAGATTTCACAACTGGTTTATGTGAATTTTTCCCAAAGAGAAATTTCAAATGTTTTTTTTTCTTGTCCCTTCATAAAATTTTAATATCACAAATATACTAAACATGTTTCTGTACAGTATGTAAATCCATGCAATAAACAAGAATAATAATTTGTTTTTTCTCCTTATGAGAATCAAGATTCACTCTCTTCAGGGAGGATTGCGCTTCACTCTCATGAAGAATGCATGCTCTTTTGAGACCAGATTGTACAGACATTTTGTGTTGACCTAGTAGCCATGGAAAGATTTGCACTAGGGAACAAACTTTCAAAACTGCAGGCCCAAAACTTTTACCCACGGCGCTGGACTCAAAGTTGATCACTTCCCATTTCTCCACCATACTGCCTAGGTTCAAATGTGCTTTTAATCTGAGGTCAGATAAATTGAATCATCTATCTTTACAACTCTGGGGTGAAAACCAACTAATTAAACTGCTTGTAGTTGTTATAGTGAAAGAGGGGAAGCTGTATAAATGCTTAATAATCACATTGACAGAATTGGAAGATGCTGTTTGCTTCTGTGTGTATAGAGACACTTCTTCAGATGAAGAGAATTCATTCTCTAGAGTCATCCGTCTAGCCTCTCACTAAATTCACTCATTGCATTTAAGGATTTATAAGACAGAAAAAAAAATAGCAGGAAGACAGATGAAAACATTTGCTTGTTACAGGAATAAAACTCTAAGAACTAAAAGCACGGAGGGGAGCCACAGACAAGGAACGACTGGAGAAGATTAAATGTGTACGTGTCTCTAATCACTATATTCAACCTTTAGAAATGCTCTTTGTGAGGAAGGGCATTTGCACAAAGAGATCTTATAAAGAAATGTGAAACCAACCTGAGCAACAAAGTTCACATGACGAAATGTGATGGTGATTAAGCTCCAAGCGGCTTGCAGTCAAATGCAGTTGTCCATGCGCGGTCAATTTAACCTGCCCTTGACTCAAGATGCAATTCTGTCTACGCTTGGATGGGAGACAAGGGAATTCACAAATAAGATGTGAAATCACCCAGTATCTTTTGCATATCATGGTGCTTCGTCACCAGTGACCTCAACCTGTGACTGATTACTAAGCTATTAAGCAAACATTTCTAAGCTGGTTCCTTCTCACAGATGCCTACTGCTTTGTTGGAAGGGCCTCTGTCTTTTCACCCACAGTTCACATATGAAAACATATGTTTGTCAATATGGAGGAACCACAGAAATCATCTTAAGCACTGTTGTTTTGTTAGAGAAGGGGAAACTGAGGTCTCAAAGCAGAAGAGCTTTTTCTTCAAGACTCTAACTGAGCTGAAGACAGAGCATGTTGTCCAGTGCTCTTTGTACCACATCTGATCATGCCTCCTCTGATGCAGGGATACGCTGCCCTCTCAAGTATGGATTTAATTCCTTCACAGTTACCTTAAGGAAACAAAACACAAAGGAAGCTTTTCTGTAATTACCTGTTGGCTCTTTTCCATCTAGGTTTATGTGTGAGAGGATGCCTCTTGCTAGGGAGAATATTTCATATCCTTCTAATTCCACCATGAACATCTACTCAAGCTCAAAGACAATTCAGGAGGAATCACCTGTTTTCCTCCATTCCCCTTGGATCAGAGGAGTCAGCTAGCTCACTAGCCACACTCTCCTTTTTACCTTTTTTAGGGTAAAACCCCTCTTTATGCAGCACTTCTGATACGAAGCACTCAATATCTTTGTTTTTTCCTTCCATATTTTTTCTCTCTGTTGCCCAGTGCACAGACTGATAGTCCCATTGACCAGGACTTTGTGTGCGATTCCTTGCTGCTCTCCTTTTTGGTTTTCCTTTTAACTACCCGATCCATTATTTTCTGTCTTGGATATCTTTCTTGGCTCTCTTTGAAATTCATCTTGATGATTTGATTTTGCAGAGATTATTTTTCTATATGAGATTTGCTTGTGTAGTGCAATTACAACTCCCACTACACCTCCTGCATGGTCTTACATGGTGATCATAGACCTGTTTTGGTTGATCCAAGGATCAAGATTATTAGTGTCAGTTTAATAACAAGTTTGATCTCCTATGTCTTTTCACAGAAAGGTCATGTGAGGTCATTTCTTTACTGATTTCTAAGAAGCCAGGGTGACTCATTCAAAACAGGCAGCAGATTGTCCCAGGCTGAGACTATGGGCAATGGAGCAGGGGCATCTCCTATCTGCTGGAATAAATGGGCTATAGGCATTGTTTGCAGAAGGAGAGACTGAGAGGCAAAGAAGGAGTGAAGGAGCTGCAGATCTTCCATTTCACAAGTCCTTCCCACAGCATCCTGTGGCTGAAAATAAACGGGGAGCAGGACAAAAATAGCAGCACCTGCTTAAATCCACAGTCTCTGCAACTTGAGCTCCCAGAAAAAGATGAGCTTGCAGGCAAAGGCTCTTGCTATGGGGAACTGCAGAAAAACAACATGGGCCTTAACATTATTCTAATTACCCAGGTGCCTGCAATTCCTGTGTCTGGTCTTTTCCACCTCACAGGGTGGGATGACAGAGAGCAACTGGCCAAAAGCTAGTGCAGGGTTCGACATTTTTTTGTCAAATTTCTGTGTGACCTACATCAAGATATTTATTCTTTTGAATGTCAGTTTCCCTTTCTATGAAAAGAGAGGGTTGGTATTCAGTGTTTGCTTTGGGCCTCATAGTTGGTCTCCCAGTGGATCGCACTACTTTTTGGCCTGCCTTTCTTCCCTGCCTTTCTTCCTGCTCTGCCTTTCTTTTCATTCTGCTCTCCTCTTTACTAAGTGTTACCCAATTCTTTCCCACTGTTGTTCTGCAAGAAAGGCCGAAATCTGTGTTCAGACCTCTGAGGCCAGCCAGGGCGAAAACATCAGGTGATACCCAAGCTTCTACCTCAGCCTGTGTATTGACTCTTTTGGGAGCTTCCTGGGACAAAGGTAACTACTTTGGTTTCTATGAAGGAGCCAGAACCAGAGGAATCCAAGTTAGTTACTCAAGTAAGACGGGTTTGTAAGATCAGTCAGGGATTTTACTGGATTTCATGTAAGTCCAGGACTCAAGTGTGTCAGTGTTTCTTCTTCCCCTTTTCACTGCCTTTCTGTCAATTTCTTCCATTTCAGGAAATGAGACCTTCATTCCATCTGTAGGATTCTGATGCAACCTTATCCCTCTCACTCCTGTCTGTTCTGCTCAGTAATTCAAGTCATTCTCCTTATCTGTGAACCTTCCATCTTCTGAGTTCCATTTTGCTTTCCAATGTGTTAATGTTCCCTTTACTTTCTCTCCTTGTGTGACCTACTTCCCTTATCATCTATAGACCTTTCCTCCTACAACTTATCCTACTCATGTTGTTCATTGATTCCATCACTTCTTCCATATTCGAACTTCACCACTGCTTTCTATTCACCATTACTTTTTGCCTTCTCCTCCCCCCTCAACAACAAAGTGCAATAGAAAGGCCCTATACTTGGAGGGATGGGTTCATATTATTTGAAATTTGAGGAAATTATCTAACCCTCCATATGAAATATACTTATTTTTAAAATGGATCAATAATAAGTATTATGCAAAACTACTCTGTTGATATGGGATAACACCTGTGAAAAACAGATTCAGAGGGTTAAGATTAAACAAAAGGCCTAAAAAAACTTATATTCATGGCACAGGGGTTGTAGGCCAGGGGTGAGGCCCTGGGTTCCATCCCCAGAACTGTCCAAAAATTAGCCATTATAATAATCAATCTCTTTCATCATCTATGTAAACATCAACAAGAAAGCATTAGTCCTATTCATTTCCTATATTTTCTTTTTCTCTAGTATCTGTCCCAACTCTCAGTTTGGAAGGCTGTGTCCCCATTTTGTGTTCTCCTAGATCCCAAAATGCCTGCTGTCATGGCTCATGTTAGGTTGGTTTATAATTGCCTGTTTGACTTCCCTTCTGGCTTCTCCACTTGGAATAGGAGTTGTGTCTTGTTTGTTGCCATGTCTCTAGGGGGTGGAACTGTACCAAAGCAATATAGGGACCATGGTCAGGACTGGTGTTAGATGAGTGTGTTGCTTGGGTCATAATGGTTAAGGAAACTCTCAGTCTTGGAACCATGCATCTGCAATAGGTGCTCAGCAGAAATGTGCTGATGGCTTAGTGAATGGATTCTTTCTGCTTCTTTTTCCCTTATGTTTTCTCATCACCTCACTCTTTCCTTGTTTTGTCTCCTCTTCCACTAAATCTTGCCCTTAGCCACATATCAAGGCCCAATTCTGTGCCTTTAACAGCATTGGTCTACTCTCTCCTGGTCTTGTGCCTCCTCCATCTTCCCTCTACACTTCATCCCTCCTACCTTCCTCATCCTTTCTCTTTCCACTTGCTTAAAGCTGACAAACTCTTCCGTTTGGCCCTTTAGTGAGTTATATGGAGTTATTTTGTCTATAAAGGGAAAGGATTTCTTTGATATCCCAAAGGGCCAGCCTGGACACAGAAGCCAGGAAAGATTTATTTTGATGTGGACAATTGTTTTCCCATTCAACTCCCAGGGTTTTCAAACAACTATAGATCTGTGAACTCAAAACCTCCAAGCCAGTGCCTCCTCTGTCTCCTGAAAGTGCTCAACCACTATTTTGTTTTTTTTTTTTTTGTCTTAATTTTTTTTTATTTTAAAGATAGTAAAATCCAACAAAACATAACAGAATGAAGTCAATCAAAACAAAGTAGTAGAACTGGTACAGAACTTCAAAGAAAGATACTGGGAAAACAATAGCTACTATAGTATATCTTGTTATTTTCAGAATAGTTGATCATTCCATCAGGTATAGCAAAATCAAACCAAAAACAAAACAGAATAAAACCAATCAAAACAGAATATGAAATAAAGCAAAAAAATTAATCAGAATAGAACAAAACAATGAGAACAATATTGGGCCTCAAAGACAAGACAGAAGAGAATCTCCCATATTTGCTACATTGCATACTGTCATCTTCCCAAGAGATGCCCAGACTGCTGTCTCCAGGTCTGCAAAATCACCTGAACAATACAAGCATTTAGTTGCTTTATGTACTGTAGTTGCTATCAACTTAGCCCAGCCCTCTGAACCAGCAGGTTGCTTACAGTGTGTAGGGGGAGGGATGTTTTTGCTTCTTAGCCTGCAGGCCGGTAGGCCTATGGTAGGCACATCTCTTTCTCTTCCTGGAGTCCGTGCGGGTTGTGCACATTCACCAACATGGTGAGTTCTCAGGAGGCACATCTCTTTCTCTTCCTAGAGTCTGTGCCAGTTGTGCACACTGACCAGGAAGGCAGACTAGTTGTCTCTCAGCCACTGTTTTTAAAAGTCTTTGACAACCTTTGCCTGTATCTCAATGAGCAGAGGTCATATCATTAGTTGGGTTTTGAGTTCATATGGAAAAGATACAAGTGTTAAATTAAGAAGAGATCCAGGTTCAGGTCTTAAAATAAAAGTGAAAGGCACAAGATCATACCAAGCTACTTCCTCCTTCATGTCACCTGTTTGTTTGGCCTTCCACTGGAGAAGATCAAAGCCTTTCCCAAATCTTACATGACCCACTTGAGCTGCACTCATCGTTAGCTTTGCAATCACTTCTCTAATTAGAATATTCCCCAAAATAAAACTGCCTTTGAACATTTCTTAATTTAAACAATCTATGAAATACAGGTGGCTTTAAAAATTCTAGAAATTGATACGTCAGTTTGCATGAAAAAATTTGTAGAAAATCTGAATAACATCTTGCAGAGTAGACATCTTCTCTTTGGTTTCCCTTACCTAGTGTTTTTGTGACTGTCCAGAGGTTCATCGTGTATTAGCTTAGCATACCCAGCTTGTGAATATGATATTGGACTCAATCATTGTCCTAATCCCTTAAGTAAAAAGAGTTAAACTGAAGGAGTTTGTTATGGCATAGATCTAAAATGTCCCCTAAATGTCTCACCTTCAGAGGTAGAAAGGGGCTGATTTCTCTCTCTGCTTCCCTGCTGCCATACTTTGATCTGCTCTCCTCTTCCATGACCTTTTACTGTGCCATTTCTGCCTTGGAGCCAGCTTGTACCCAAAATAAACCTCTCCTTTAAATTGTACATGTCTGGGGCTGTGTCACAGAGACAGGAAAGCTGACTAATATAGAGATAAAAATGCAGGTTTGTGAAAAGCTGTTTAGAGACATCATTTTTACCTGGAGAAGGATAGTGTTGCACTTGAAGAAAGAGGGAAACAAGACCAGTTGGGACATAAGAAATGTATAGTCTTTGGCTAAATCTTCTCAGAAGCAAAAATGAGAACCCTGTGGTAATTTATGAAGCATTCTCATTCTTTCTTACATTTTTTCAGTCAGACACTAATGCAGATGTCACTGTAAAGCAACGTCACAGATGTGATTGAAGTTACTCATCGGTGGACTTTTAGGCAATCAGATGGAAAAGTATTCAAGGTGGTCCCAATTTAATCACTTGAATGATCTTCATTGAACTGGATATTCCAAAACAGCTGTTCTCTGAATCTTTCTTCCTGGTCCGCCACCTGTGCAAAGGAGTTCCTGCCTGTGTTTGTGAGGTTCTAGCTGCCTTTCATCTTCCTTTTCTGACTGCCTCCCATAAAGATTTTGGATTTATTTAGTCAGACCCCACAAACGAATATTGCATTATAAATCCTTAGATATGCATATGCAGTTATGGTTCTTTCTCTGGTAGAAACCTGACTGATATAACTTCCATGTAAATAAAATAAAATGCCAAAAATATACTTCTCTACTTAGGTCTTTCTCTACAAGGATACAGAAGTCATTAGCAACCATTGTCTTTGTGAGGGAAGGCAGTCTGTGGGTTTAGGAGGCAGTGAAAATGACAAAGAGGAACCCTTCCCTAACTGTTGTAACTTAACCTTCTGCTTTAAGCTTTTCAATACAACACACTTCATTTTTTCTTTACTCACTGTGGTAAAACATACATAGCCAATAAAATTTATTGCCTTGGCCAATTTTAAGGGTACATTTAAACAGTGTTAATTATATTCACATTACTGTGAAACAGATCTCCAGATCTTTTTTTTTAACTTGCAAACGAACTCTATACACAATAACCATCACATCTCTTTTTCTCCCGCCTCTTCCCACCAATAACCACCATGCTACTGTGGAAAGAGAACCCCATGCTTAATTTTAACACAATATTTGAAAATACTGCATGAGCACAGTGTATATCCAATAATAACATTCCTCTCCAGAGGAAGAATCTCATGAGTATTGGTTAACTAATTGCTTGTTTTCTGTCATTGAAACATGGATTTTAGTTTATATTTAACATCTGTTTATTCAACACACCGTGATTGACTGCCAAAAAGTCATCGCCAATAAGCTATGGAATTGGACACGTCAGGACATAAAGATGAATAAAGTGAAATCATAACAGTTCTATTGATCTTATGAGCTGTATTTGGAAACACTATGATAGTGGAGGTAACGTGACCACCACAGTTGTGAAACTGTTGTTTCTAACAAAGTCTCAGGTGGTTTTCAAGGAGGGAAATGCCCACACTCTACTGCTAGTATGCCGATTGAAACTGCGGAAGTCATCTACCATTGCTCTGGATACTCAGAACAGATAATAATAGGGCTGTATGCTCTTTGAGATGCGCTGATGAATAAATCAAGTATTCCTGTGTCAAAGCCATCTATTGAGGCATATATTTTACTGAAGGATAAAGAAAGTGTCAAGAGAGCAAAATTTCTAGAATCTAGTTTAGTCTTTGGATGATTACATTTAACTCTAATTCTTCAACATACACAGGAATATAAAAAAAAGCAATTATTTTCTTTTCCTTCTTTATGGAGTCCAAGATTGCTACTATTAAATTACAATATTATGAATGAAAATTTTACTACTCATTGAGAATGTTCTATGTACCAGGTATCATTTTAAGTCCTCAATATGATGGATAATTTAACCTTAATGAAACCCTTTGAAAGCAAGTTTGTGTTATTATACCCATTTTTTTTTCAGTACAGATACGTCTTAGGAAAACTAAATGTGCCTAGGTCATGTAGAGTCCACATCTTTTGTTCTGTGTGCACTGCTTCTCCAGATGCTCATTATGGTGGGTAAAGATCTATGGAGATAAAGTTCAAGTCTCTGCCCTTGGAGATAAGTGAAAGACAGCAAATGTAAGCAAAGAGATGTGATTCCAAGCAAGATGACATGAATTCTAAAAGATCTGTAAGCAAAGGACAGAAGATCAGAGAAATTCAAGCCCTTACTAACTTACTATATTGGAAGCCACATGTGCGTACACCAAAGTTGTCATTGTTCAAAGTAGGTATCCTCTTGGCAAACACACTTAAAGTCAGTTTAAATTGCAATGCATGAATGCATGCACATCAACACATCACAAACAAATGCATTATGGGGACTTTCTAAACCTCCCATTTATACACTGGATCACTTTGTTCTGGCCTTAGGTCATACTGAGGGATTTGTCAATAAATATTAATAAATACTTTTACATAAGTAGCATAGATTTTTTATTCCAGGGACCAAGGATTAAATACTTCTCCATGAGTAAATTACTTCAATTCTCTAGTGCTTAGTGCTTGTCTGTAAAAAAGGAAATTACAGTGGGAGACCAATCTTACAAAGTGAAATAACTTAGACAAAATGATTAGCCTGCATGGTAATAAGTGCCTAGTGAATAGGTACTGTGATTGGGTCCTTAATAAATGACCCAACAACATTTTAAGAGATTTAGCCAGTAGAGTTTTAAAACATGATATTTAAAACCTCACTTTCTTGAGAGATACAAGAAATGCTAAGCTATACTTCTTTAAAATGTTACTCTGTAAAGTAGAAGATGCACGTGCTACCTAAATGTGAGATGAAAATAAAAAGAAAGACACTTCGTGCAATCCCTCTGTATCTTCAGTGTCAGAATGGGGTGAAAATTGAAATGGTGTGTGGGTAAACTCTGAGCCAAGTAACAAACCTGAACTAATCTGAACCTTCTCTATTCCCAGAGGGTGTCACAGCTTGGATTTTACCTTGTCAGATGCTAAAATTTCAACACTGACAAGTTTATTCCTATCTTCCAACAGTCACTCTCCAGCTCTGGGTATTGCATTCATTTAAACCTTTCCCTCAATGACTGATCCTGAAGGGGGCTGCGAAGTTGTCAGTGGATGACTTCCTGGCTGGAAATAAGGATAAGACATCCACATACAAATCATTTTGGCTTTTCTAGCAATTTTCTCTCTGCTTTCCCCTCCCAGATGCAAGCTGGAGTCTAGAAACTGCTTGCACATTATGGCTGTTATAGAACCAAGCTATAATTTTCAGGCTAATGGAAGACGTATTGGCAAAAGTTGACATTAAGTGGAACTAATTGCACTGTAACTGCTAAATAACTAAGAAATAACTACCCTGTAATTTATGGTGCAGTGTGGACTATTCAGTAACTTTGGAACTCTTCGTATAGCAAGGAGCTAAGTGATGCATGAGCTGCCAAACTTTCTACCATTCAGAGGCCCCAGAAGCTGAAGACTATGTTGTACAAACATGCAAGGTGGCAGTTTATAAAGGCAGCTTGCCCTACTTAGGGATAATGGCTTTATTCCAATGCTTAGTGTATGAGAACTGTGCCTTACAGTGTCTTAGTTGCGGGTCCCTTGTAGGTCGAAATCCCAAACCTAGTGCATGCTTAAGGAGTATGTCTTAATGCTATGATTTTGCTAATGAATGGACATTCTCTAGGTAGAAAATAAATTACAAAAGAAAATAAGGGCAAGTAATGAGGCATAAAGGGTATTACTCTTATCTGGATGACACAACCTTCATGTCTAGTTAGGCTATGAATTCCAGTCCTTCCAAAACATCTTCTGAAACACAGGTCTAATGAAGGACTCTACTAAAATTCCTGTTAAGTATTATGATAAACTATTTTGATAAGTAGTCCCTTATCACTCATTTCTCTTTTCCATTCCCATTGTGCCCCCAGTCCATTTATGTAGTTAACATGTATACTTTAAAATCAGAAATGTGCTCAGACCACCCCTCCTGATTAACTTCTTTAAATGATCTTCTGTTATCTAAAACAGTGCTTTTCAAAGCTGTGATTCATGCAAAACAAATCCTGAAAGATATACTTCTCCCCCATATATATATATATATATATATATATATATATATATATATATGAAATGCAGAACACTTTATCCTCCTCTTAGGATGTTACACTTCTGCAGGAAACCCTACAGTGAGAGCTTATGTAAGTTTTAAGTTTGACCCCAGGAACACATCTCTGCAGGAATGCAACACTGTGTGCGTGTTTATATAATACCACTATACATGGACTGCCTTGTGCATCCTAGTATTCCCTGAAAAGCACCTCTGAGAAATACTAGTCCTTAATTTAGACCTTCCCACTTTAATAAACATACTTCTGTGACGATTAACTTACAATTATTCTGTTAGACACTGTCCTCTGACTCTGTCCCCATGTAAGTTTTCCTCATTTGCCCAACTGGAGTCCTGTTCATTGTTTTTGGTTCTCACAGAGATTTGCTCTGGAGTCAGGCACGTTGTTGTGGAATTATCTGCCCTGTTGATTTAAACTAGGGTCTCATAACTTTGACATGGCTGACACCTTAGACTTGATCATTGGTTGTTGAAAGGCTGTTGTGTGCATTGTGTGATGTTTTACAGCATCCGTGGCTTCTACTCAGCAGACGCCAGAAGTACTGACACTACTCCACTCACCCCACTCTCCCCACTCTTCCGGTATTACAAGGAAATACAAGTCTAAGAAGAGCAAAATCGTCGCCCATTGAGAACCACTAAACTAAGCAGTGGGAAGCTGGAAGCCAGAGTTTGATCTTGCTCATTCCTATAGCTCTAAGATTGGCTGTAATTAAATGTTTAATAAAAAGTTATTTCCTATTAGTCTTTGATGATAATAAAATAATTTTGTTTCATTAAAATGATTTCCTGTATATATTACTTTAGTAATTTAAACATTATCATCCAGCTACCTTTTCAAAAACTTACTTAGTTTTCAGAGATTTAAATAAATTAAGGTAATAGAAGTGAAAGTATGTTGATTCTTGATACAGTATTAGGTTGGTCAAAATATTAGATGATAAGTGCTCCTGTATGCTTAGTGCTCAATTTATTGGAACACATCTGTCAATTTATTGTCTTAGCTTCAGTTTTTTTACTTATAAAATAAACTCATATTTACTCTATCGACTACACATGTGTCCTTTGTAAAGAAATCATAACATTTATTCTAGAAAAACTACATTCCTGAGTCATCAGGAAAAAAGAAGACAATCTTTGTTTAGTTCAATATATCTGAAGATGAGAAGATGCTTTTCTTCCTCTTTATTTTTTTCCAAAAAGCTGAAACGTACAATCTAAGGACCAGTGTTTAAATTTTAATTTAACAATTGAGATAGATGTCTGTAAACTACTAATATTCCTATTTTTAACTAATTGCAAAATTTTACTGTAACTGGGATATTTTATTTTATGAAATAGAATCACCGTAACAAACATTTGTGTGCATACAGAATCATTTCAAATTCTTTCCAGAAGGCTCAGAATGATGTAATTTCTCCTGTGTCCCTGGTTCTATTTGTTTTATATCATTTCTTACTTTCTTCTATCAGTTCCATACCCTGAGCTGTTTCTTTTGTTGTTTGATTGTGTCTTGCCTAAAACTTCACACAAACAGTGCTGAAGTTCTTTATCTTTTACAACAACAAAAAAATACACACACATATATATTCCATTTGTTTTAAAATAAAATGAAAACAAACAGGGCCTGAGAATCTTCTTTATGAAAAAACATACAAGAGCATTACTGCACAGATACTATTAGGTACCAATTTAACTGCTGAAAAATCTTTCCTTATTTTTTTCTTTTCAAAAGTTTCAGACTGTATTACAAAGAAATGACATTGTTATTTGGGTGGCCAAATGACAAGGGAGAGGTGGTATAATATTCTGTGAACAGACAGAGGCAAGAAGAGCAATTAGGGTGGTGAGAACAGAGAAAAAGAAAACAAGAAAGGATTAAAAAATATAATGAATAGCATGTCAGAGGGGAATGAAAGAGAAAAGGGATTGTGGCAATAGGTATTCTTCCCTACCTGATTTGTTCCAACTATATAATTATTATGTGGTAGAAAAAAATATTCTTCAGAGGATGATTTATCCAAAATGTGCAAGAATGTTTCACAGGTGAAGTAATTCACTCTCTGTTAACTACTTTTAGTCCTACTACCATTTACTATCTCAAATAAAGATTTTCTGAAAAATAGATATTTGCATTCACTTGTAATAGAATTGTTCTGGGCCCAGAGCCCCTCTTTGGAGACACTTGCCCTCAACCTGGGGTAACAGTGGAGTAGACTTTATTTCTTAGTGTCTCTTGTAGATTAGGCTTCTGAAAAGAAAGCCTTCTCATATATTCTTTTCTCTGGTAGGCTTTTCATCCTCTGCTAGGATTATGAAGCAGAGGACTGATAATTGCACTGTCTGTGCATTTTCTATGCATCCTCTTCCAATTACTTGACCAAATTTGGGAATATCTTTGAAAAACTCTGCTGCTGAGAATTTGGGTTAGTAAAATAGGAATGATCTTATGTAACTCAACACATCTTAAATTTTATTGTGAGCATACTTAGGAATTTTATTAAAATACGAAATACAGTTCAGCATTCCTGGACTATGGCCCAAGACTGCATTTCTATCATGTTACTCAATTCATAAAGTTTGTGTAGTGATTATAAGAGCTAAAACGCAAAGTTCACTATAAACTTAAATATTACATATAAAGTAAAAGATACATATAGGTATGTAAACTAAGGATTATTTTTATTTTCTGTTGATATGTTTTAAAATAGAGCAAAGTACAGTTGGAAAGATGTGATGGAATTTTTAAAAATATAAAGTTGTATGAATATGAAAATCTGGGCTCCAGTTTCATAACTCTGGGCAATTTACGCTACCTCCTAAATCATTACTTCCTGCCCTGTTGGATGGAACAATGCCATATAACATGGATTAAATCAGGAAATGTATATAAATGTTATGTTATTGATTCTGGAACATATGAAAATCCATATGTGGTGGGTCCTATATTATAATAAGTGGCAAATGGCATACATATTGGTATCTCCAATTTGCAAATACATGTGTTTCAAGGTGGCATCCAACTAGATGAAGAAATAGCAAAGATAAAGCCCAGTGAAATTATTCGTATGATATATAGAAACTTTCTACCTGTGGATACTACAAAAAGCATTTGTGTCTACGATGATCTGAGAAGCAATGTGGGCGTATATATCCTAACACATATTTACTTTCAATGCAAATAATGGACATGTTTTCATATCTATTAGAATTATGAAGTTTATAGTCTATAAGTACTTTAATTATTCAGAATGGTTCAACCTGAATTGGGTTAAAGTCTCCCTTGGTGATGTCTGTAGAAAAAGAATTTTTGTACAGAAATTAACAATGTTCAGGGAGAGGAAGACAGAGACAGCACAGGCAGAGCAATGTTGAACTCTGTTTAGTTGAGTCCCAATTTACTATTCACTGCTTAGCCATACTAAATCTCCTTCCTAAGAGTGTATGTAAGCTATTGGAACAGAATTTTAAAAAGTTGCCCTTGCTATAGTGTGGAATATATAGACATATACTGTACTTTAGAACAAGAATTGCTCAACTATAATTACAGGGCTAAATCTGGCTCTCGGCTTATTTTTCTTTGTGCATAAAATTTTATCATAACACAACCACACTTGCTCCTTTCCACACTATCTGTGACTGCGTTCATGCTCTAACAGCAGAGCTGAGGAGCTGTAGGCTGTATGGATGGCAAAATGTAAAATATTTACTATTCGGCCCATTACAGAAAATGATTGTTGAGCTCTACTCTAGAGGAAAGTAAATCTAACATTTGTTAACAGCCTACTATATGTGATGTATTTCATCTATGTAATTTTAATCAAAACCATTCTATAAACATTTCCTGAATGACCCCTATTTGTCAGGGAGCATTGTGGATGCAGTTGGCATGTATTATGCAGGTGAGGAAAAGTAATGAGTCTTATTAATGTGATTTTCACATGGTATGGACTCACATAAGATACATAATTGATGTGCTCATAGAATAAAATATAACTTTGATATTAATATCATCACCCTCATTTTATCAACAAAGAAACAGCTTCAGAGGAGTTAGGAGAATTGCCCAAATCCAGGAAACTAATAAGAGTGAAATTTGTGTTTGAATAAAGAAAAAGATATTTTTAATTGGAGACCCATGCTCCTTGGTTCAATACTAAGATTTTTCTGGTGTGTCTCAAAATTGCTGTCTCCATAGTGTTCTCTTCAACTCTTTCTTCTTTTCTTTTTCTTTTCTTTTTTCTTTGCCTCAGTGAAATGTGCATGATTCTGACCTTCTTTTGCTGGCATATTGTCATTTCTTGGCTCTATTTTGTCTTTGGAATCTGTATCTTCCTAGAGTCTGACCTGCCTGACTGGATATTCTCACCAGTATCTTATTTATTGCTTTGAGTTGAAGCTTCTCATGAACCTGGCTCTGCTCTGGTCATCTTACTTCTACAGTCAGAATTTCCCTCAGCATTCCCCTGAGCCAAAGATTCTGTGACTTCTCATAAATTGTTCACATTGGAACTATGTAAAAACAAACACTGGATAAAACTAATCAATGTGTATTATTGCATGCAGAAGTATAATAGTCATTATCAAAGTGTTACCCATTTCTCTGGCCATTTCACAAGGAATGATATACTAAAATTATTACAGAGAAGAACTTTAAGCATGGGATCAGGAAACCTGGTTTTAGAGCCTACCTCTATCACTGTTAGTTTCTCATTTGTAAAATTTAGATAATTATAAGTATCTTACAGACTTACTGTGAAGCTAAGTGTAGCCAAATTTTCAATGGCACTTTTTGTAAATACATGTAATCACTCACACATAGTGTGGTGGTGACCTTAATGTTAATTTTAATATCAGATACTATTAAAATTTTTAATTAAAAATTATAAATGCAATTATGTTACTATGCTAATACTTGAATATTGCAGTGTGATAATGAGAAAAATAGAACATGGAAGAATAGAAGTAACATATGAATACAAAATGCTACTTTAGTGGAAACCAGAATCCAAGTGTAATTTTAAAAAAGCAGTAAACACAATGAGAGGAAAGCTCTAATCTATGGAAAAATCAAGCATAAATAATATATGCACCCTGCACACTTTTATCTGGAGGATTTAGAAATAGTTTCTGTAACTCTAAGGAGTTTAAAAATATTTATTCTTTCTTAATGCATGTGTATACATTAATAATGTATATAATATATACATAAGGTATAAGTATATTTTATATATATATATATATATAATGTAATGTGTTTTACAAATAACAGTGTTTTATTTTTACCCAATTAAACTGTATTAGATGAAATAGGTAGGGGTTGACATGTAGTGGTCATGATTTTCTTGCAGGGGTGATGAAAATATTTTAAAATTGTTAATGATGGTAGAACAATTCTGTTCCTATACTTAAAAAGCTTAATTGTAATGGATCCGTGTTGACAGTAACTGCAACTTTCACCAAAAATGTGTTGTAGTTCATGTACCAAGGCACAGGGGAGAACAGTATTGGATTTTGCCCACTTTGAAATCAGGCGTACCAAGCAATTTGCTTTGGCCAGTGAGCTAGGAATGGGTATGCGATGTGTCACTTCACAATGGAGGTTTTATAAGCTAGGGAGTGATGTGATGGGTCACATTTCTGTGCTTTGGCACTCAGAGAAGATGTTAAGATTGAGTATCTACTAGTCTGGGCCTCTGCCTCTGCCCAATGTACATGAGATAAGCAGGGATGTAACCTTGTTTTAAAATCCTTTGGGTTGCTGGTAGTATTTATTGCCCAGTTGTCTTAGTGACTTTCTTATCAGTGGGACAAAATACCCACCACTCACAGCTAAAAAGAGAGATTTATTTTGGCTCAGCATTTCAGTCCATGGTGTTTTGGCATCAAGGCTGAGTCAGGATGGCAGAGCATGAGGATCATGGCTGGGAGGAAAAGATATTGGACCCAAGGCAGCCAAAGAGCAAATAGAGAAGGGAGAAACCTTCAGTGAAACCACTGATGACTACAGCATCCCAATGGTCCAATTAGTTTCCAAACACATGAGACATCTTGGGGACATTTCAGGTCTAAACCATAATACCAGAATAACCTAGCCAACTCCTAGTGTTATGAACCAAGTTGAAAATTTCCAGGTCTTTACTGCACAATTTGTAAGGAAAGTTTGCCACATTCTAGAAATAAAGGTAACATGTGGGTACTTAAGGTGATATTTCAGGAGCAACTAGCTAGGAGCATTCTCCCTTTTTTTTTCTCTAAACCTCAGCAATTAAGTCACTTATCTCTGAATGAGTGAAGACTGCTATATAGATATAGATATAGATTAGATATAGATATAGATATAGATATAGATATAGATATAGATATAGATAGATCATGAGTGAATCAAGTGAAAGTTGCCTCAAAGACAATGATTCCATGGGAATGAGGTTCCTCCTGAGTACTGAGATAATTCACTTACATCCACCCCTGGGATCTGAGTTCTCTGAAGAACACTGAGACAGTTCTCCACCCTTACAATTTCTTCTCCTTTGTTCATTGTTTTCTCTTCCGGTTATGAGGATGAAGAGAGGTTAGGTATGGGAACACACTCTCTAAATTGCAAAGTGCTATATTAATATTAGTCATGATGTCTTATCCTGTGAAAAGCACACAGCATTCTCTGGCCTATTAACCTCCCAGAACTGTACAGAATCCCATTTAGATGGCAGGATGTAAGTAAAATCACTTCATAAATTTTAAATACCCACATAGATCTAGCCCATTAGAATTACATTATTATGTATTCTTATTAATAATATATGCATTTATTTGTTGCCATACTTCACAGCTTACCAAATCTCTAATACTGATCTAGTGATTTCTCCCTGAGAGCAGTTTTCCTTTTATGAAAAATGGGAAGAAACATGGCATCTGTATATTGAGGCCTAAATGAAAAATTCCATGCAACTTGCTCCACCACATCTGGAACTTTGTCTTCAGTAAGTTATGGCTATTACTGTTATTCTCATTTTTATAAAGACATTTTATTTTGAAGAAGGACCTGTGGATGTTTATTGTTTGAGAGATAATTTCATTAGGTGAGGTTAGTATGAATAAATACACTGAAGACCACCATAGATACTCATGCCAGGCATATTGTTCTACCCATTTTTGTAAGAAATATCAATGATGTGTTGCTGCACATCTGTTGAATCCTTTTTCCACCTATTATTTTGTCTGTAAATTCCAACATCAGGCTGGGTTTCTTAAAGTCTACAGTATTGAAAGACTCTCATCTAAGCCTTGTTGGGCATGCAAAGTAAGCAGAAATTAGATATTCTTTAAAAGGGGGTTTGTAGACTGAAAGTCAAAGGAGAGAGAATGATGCTCTATGTGACAGGGAACCAGAAAGAAGTGGGGGTAGCTTTCCCATTAGCTGCAGAGTGGACAAGAGAGATCTAGCAGTTTTATAAAATGGAAAGCTACTCAGCTATAAAGAAAGATAATCTTGAGGCTCTTGTAGGTAAATGGATATAATTTAAGATCCTGCTCATGGATGAAATGATTCAGAATCACATGGGTGAACATCATGCTGTCTCCCTAGCATAAAAAACTAAAGGAGTTAGCAGGATTCAAAATACACAGTACATATTGTGAAAGTGAAAGGAGAGGAAGTGTCTAAAAAGGGAAAGCAGTGACCATTGTTAATCTATTATCGTGATTTGAATCTCTTACAGTTTTCATTGATCTGTTTAGTTTGGTTTTATTCTGTTTCAGTTTGTCTAGTTTTATTATATTTGATGGCATGGTCAGCTATTTTAAAGATGGCAAAATACATTGTGGTAGCCATTATTGATTTCCTATTACTTTGTTTTGAAGCCCTGTATTGCTTTCATTGTTTTGTTTTGAGTGATTTTACTCTATTTTGATTGTTTGATTATATTAGTCTGATGACATAGGCAACAACTTAGGAGATAACAAGAGGCATTATGGTAACCACTGTTGTTTTACTACTGTTTTGAAATCCTTTATTGCTTCCATTTTTTTTGTTTTTAATTGACTTTATTCTGTACTATTTTGTTTGATTTTATTATGCCTGATGGTATGGGCAGTTATTTTGAAGATAACAAGAGGCATTATGGTAGCCATTAGTGATGTACCATGTTCATAGTTTTGTTTTGATTGACCATTCTATTTCATTTGGTTTTATTCTCTTTAAAATAAAAAAAAATAAAAAAATTCTCTTTGGTCCCCTAAAATACTGACATTGTTTTTTATTTAATGCCATCCAGCCTATTCTAATCAATAAATTTAGAGCCAATCATAAAGCAAAATGGGCAAGTCCATCCTTTATTTGCAAGGGTTTGAATTGGCAAGTGTGGAATCAGGAAAACTGTTTTTGAGCTTCTAAATTCCAAGCACTCTGGTTAACAGAGAAGATGGAGATGATGCAGAGTCTATGCTTAGATCTGAATTAGTCCATTTCTGTTTGGAATGCGAAATTCTAATTAGATGTTTTAGAACAAATGAAAGAAAATGAATTTAAAAAGGTATAGAAAAAAGTTGATCTGGGTAATTTCAAGGCTGATCACTAGGTGATGCAGTCTTCAGTTCTACATGTCGTATTTGGCAGCCACAGGTACACCTCTTACAGAAGGTTCGTTTCTTTGCAACAAACGAAGTAAAATGAATGCTATAAAAATACAGCTTTCCTCTTGCCACCAAGTAAAAAGAAATAAGACTGACTAACACAAAGCTCTTTTTAGATTTAACATCACAAGTTTGGTTTTTAATTTAAATTGGGATGAGGGTCAAGAAGAATGTTATGTTTTCATCTTTTGAAGTTCTTATGAGAAACATCTGCAATTTTCAAAAAGGAGAAAGAAAATAGCCGCAGGACTTGAAGGCAGTCTAATCGACAATAGAAACAGGTAAGGTTGGAAAACTAAAGATAGGATTTAAACACTAAAACCAAAAAGCCAAAGATTTAACTCTTACATGAATGTATTTGTTACATATGAAAAGTAAAGATAGTGGTTGAAGTTTTCAGAAATTAAAATTAATCAATAATTGGCAGTATACAGAAGAATCTAGTTTTTTGAACAGCTAATAATAGGAATTGCACATTTCCATGAATCCCATTTTCTCAGAAATTTTATTAAATACTTGTTTCCTGATGATTATTTGTTAAAATTTTATGTGTCACCTTCTTTAATCTCTTTTTTTCCTTTAGCTTATTTGTATGTTGACTCTTTTAGATCTATTGTGATACAGTTTTTATTTTGGTTAGACATATAACATGCTGGTTTGGTATACATTCTGAATTATTACTACAATTAAGCTACTTAAAATAACCATCACTTACCTAGTTAGGACCCCCCTCCCATGGTGGGAATAGTGCGCATTTTGTTAGAACATTTTAATATATAATGCTTTGTTATTGAATACAGCACCGCACTGCAAATTATTTTTCCAGAACTTGCTCATCTTATAGATGCAAGTTTGCACCATTTGATGAAATATAACATCCCATTTTCCCCATTGCTTAGGCCCTTAACTGCTCTCTACTCTGTTCTGTGAGTTTGGATTTTTCAACCCACTTATGAATGAAAAATGTGGTGTTTTTTTTTATGAGTCTACATAATTTCCCTGATAATATCCTCCCGATTAGGACTTCCAAAAATTCCATTGACTTTTTTTCAGAAACAGAAAAAAAAAAGTCTTAAAATTCTATGGAGTACAAAAGGCTCCAAATAAACAAAAGAATTTTGAGAAAGAAGAAAAGGGCTGTATGGATCATGCTTCCTGACTTCAACTTATTCCACAAATCTATAGTAATTGAATTAGTATAGTCATGCATAAAAACAGACACATATACCAATGGAATAGAATACAAAATACAAAAATATATGAATGCATATATATATATATATATATATAGGCAATTAACCTTCAGCAAAGTTGTTGGTAATGACTGAGCATGATGTCAGAACTATAGGCAACAAAAGAAAATTGCACAAGTGAGGTTATCTCAAACAAAATGCTTATTTACAACAAAGGGGACAAAAAACAGAAGGAAAAGGTACTCTACAGAGTATAAGAAAATATTTGCAAATCATATATCAAAGAAGTTTTAATAGTCAAGGACTTATATAACTCAATAGCAAAAGACAGACAAAGGCTAAACAATACACTCAAAACACAAAACAAAATAAAATCCCAGAAATCTTTGCCCATTTTAAAAATTAGCCAAAAACCTGAACTGACATTTTTCTAAGAAGATCTACAAATTGCATTAGTTATATAGAAGTGTGCTTAAATTAAGGAAATACAAACCAATACCATCATGGGATATACACTCTCACCTGTTAAGATGGCTATTATCCAAAAGTGAAAAGATAATAACTATTGCCAAGCATGTGGAGAAAAGGGAACCATGATACACTGAAGGTGGGAATATCAACTGATAGAGTTATTATGAAAAATTTTATGGAGTTCCCTCAAAAAATTAAAAACTGATCTTCTGTATGATCCAGTATTCACACTTCTGATCGTGTATACAGGAACCGAAATTACTGCGTTCAAGATATGCCTGTATTCTCACATTCATCTCAGCAGTGTTCACAATAACCAAGACACAGAAACAACCCCCATGTATTCTCATAGATGAGTGGATAAATCCAGTGCATACAAACAGACACAATGAAATACTAGCTTTCAAAAAGAAGAGAATCAACTCATTTAATCTTACTTAAAACTCTGAGCAGATTTATTTCTATTTTCTGGTAAGGAAAGATGAAAGTCAGCAGAGTTAAGTCAACCCCATTAATCAACCAGACTGTAATTTGGGAATGTTAAGATTTGAATCCTGATCTGATTAACACCAAAGCTCGGTCACTACCTACAGTGTCACAGTGCCTACTGTACTAGAGTGCTCTAGTGACTTCTCCTGCACCATGCATAGGGTCTGTCTCAGCATCTGTTTGCAGAGATCTCACGAGTACCAAAGATAATAATTTCTCATGAAAAGCTGAATTCCAAGGAATGTTTTCCCTCACTTTGGAAGCAAATCTACTTCTTTGTTGCTTCTATTGGTGCTGATGGAGTCTTCTAAAACAAGACAGAACGATAGTCATTTCTAGATTGGAAATAGCAATTTAGTTGCTATTGGTCCTCAATAGGATATTTCCTTACCTCTCTAATCATTAGTTCAATGTTCCTTTAAATGCAACTGCTGTAAAAGGATCACTTTGTGTATTGTATAGAGAAACGTGCCTATTTAGTTCTCAATCATTCCCTGAGTATAGCATTCAGATTTAAAATTTCACTGTAAGATTCATAAACAAATTCTCCACCACTTAAGACTTCTCTGTTTATAATTATTTGCATTTCCCAATTTCTAAAAAGTGATATAAGCTGCAGTGGAAAAACGACATTTCATTGACACACCGTGAACAATAAAATGACATAATTACGTCCAACATGCATGAATATTTTAGAAGTATGCCCAGAGAATGTTAAGTAAATCCCTTAAAATTCTGCAACTGTAGCAAGCTTTTGGTTCTCCTATTTCAGTATACTTTCTGCTTGGTGATTTTCAGAATTAATTTTGTTACTAGAATCATGAGGGTTATTCTTTTTATTTAGTCATCTCTTCCGTTTCTATCATTCCCTAAGGAGTTCAATATATTTATCCCTTTGTCACTCATGGATTATTTATTAAGTACTTTTTAACTAGTGATTTTAAAAATTTACAATCTTCCTATCTCCTACCCTGAGAAAAGAAAATTATTGTTTGAGAGGTTCACAAAAACAGAGGAATATTCTCTTTTTTCCAGATATTCCTATTCTTTTTGTGCACCAGGTGAGCACTGAAACTTAAGAGAAACGTCAGTACCTACAGCTATTTAGTTCCTGACTTGTACATGTGCTCAGAATATAAAGTAAATGCTGAAAAAATTAAAGACACATTCCCATTAATCTCTGTAAAAACACTCCCTTTCATTTCAAACACACTTATTCCATAAATCTTGCCACTTTCTGAAGAAATTCTGAATGTCCTCTTTCATAAGTTTCCTTAGTTGCACTCTGATGACTTCCTTGATATTCAGAATCAATTCAGGAATTTACCTTTTATGGTCATTTTGCCTCTGAAGAAGCTAGAGGTCTCAGAGAACTAGTGAATAAGAACATACTACAATATTTTTATGAGCCTGGCTTTCTGTTGGATGGTATTTGGCAAAAGCATTCACCACATTTTTTTAAAATCACACCTCATAAAGACACGAATGAAAGTAGACTTCTAGAACTTCTTCAGAAAGTGACAAGAACAGTGGATAAGTATGTTTGAAGTGAGAGGGAATATTTTGAGGTTAATGTAAATGTGTCTTTCAGTTTAATATTTTTAAAATATGTAAACATTCACTGTATTTTTCAATCACAATTTGTAGAAGATTTTCAATAAATATTTGGTAATGAAAAATATGGTAATTCCAATCTGTGCAGGAAAGGATTCCTTCATAATGAGAAGGATGGGATATGTACTGGTATCTCTGAATTTCTAAGATTTAATAAGATTTTTAATGAGGAAACTTGGACAATATAAATTTACTCACTAAATCCCTGTTTTTTAAAAACTAAAAATTTAAAACACTGACAGTTTTCGAAGTCTGAAAACTGGCCTCTGCCTGTGTCTCCACCCTGATCACTCTCATACACATTTCTGCTGTATCATCCCTCATTAACCTTATTTCACACCCTCAAATGAACTGTCTGCACACACCAGAGTTCTTGCACAGGCAGTGTTCTCTTCCTGTACTCTTCTTTCCTCTATGCAGTTAACATTCTCCCATTAAAAAAAAAACAAAACAACTAAAAAACCCCCACTCACTTAAATGTCGCTTTCCAAGAGACGTCTTCTCTGTGCAGACCCAGCAGACCAAGCACAAAGTATATTGTCAGTCACAATGGCACAAATTATTAAATAGCTATCACCTACAGTATGTATCATCTTAATTTGACTAAGTAAGGGACAGAAAATAAGATGTACCTTTGAGGCAGTTTTACAATAAAGGAAAATTGAAAAAAAAAAGGATCTTAGCTTTTTTCCTGGTGAAGTGAATCTTATTACAGTGTCCATTCATTATCATTTCTGTGAGGCAGGTCCAATCTTTTTGTTTGTTTGTTTTTGAAATATTAAGGTAGCAAAACAAATTTGGGATATGTATCAATGAGCATGAGAATATATGATCACTCATTCAGAAGACCTAGTGAATGTCATAGACTCAAAGTAGTGCAGACCTCGGTGTTTCTGGTATTTTGATGGGCACCATGATGTGGACGAGTGTATTCTCATTATTCCACAAATGAATGAGGAAATAGTAAAGTAATGATGAGGATTTGCATTCACGTTATCAGAGATGGGATATGGGATATGGGATAGTTCTGCTGAATTTATTTTTGTCTCTGGCTTTAAAAAAATATTTCCTTATGAATCACCTACAGAGAAGGGCAATGCCACTTGCTCACAGCAACAAACAGTGAGATAAGTATTGCTATAATCTTGTCCTCATGATGGAAATGACCATAATCTTCAATAATGGCTGCTGGTTCAGTGTTTAGTTTCAGATGTTGGATCATATTGATCTGCCATAGAAGCCTTACTTTATTCCTTACCATAAAGGCAATTCTGCAGTTGCAGAAAAAGCATATCTAGAGCTACACAACATGAATAGATGTCCATAACCCAATACCAAAGTAAGACATGTGGGTTGCAATAAACAAATATCAAATTGAAAACAGCAAAAATGTGTATGACCGTCACAGGTCAACATAGTGCTCTCTGTGTTACAGCTTATTAGAAAACCTGAGTGATGGAGGGACAATATGTGCATTTGCTTTCAGAATTACCAAAGCACTGCAGTGTGTCACCCTGACAATTAAATATTTGCATGACAAAATCATACATAGCAGGCCTGATCAATTTTTTTTGACAAATCTGAAGTCACATGAGAATACCTTACTTATAGTTTGGATCTAAAATGTTCTGCAAAAGCCTTGTGTGTTCAGTTGTAGGGCATTTGGAAGGTGATTTGATTCAGGGATTGCTGTGCTTGTCAGTTAACTACTGCATTGTAAGTTCATAACTATGCTGTTGAGAGGTGGGGCATGGTCAGAGAAAGTGGGTCACTGAGGTCATAACCTGAAAGGGTGTATTCTTGTCCCGAGGTCCTTTCTTCTCTCTGTCCTTCTTGGCTGCCTTAGACTGAGCAGATTTCTTCTACTATGTCCTTCCACCGTGCTGTTTTTGCCATGGAGTCAGCCAAGCATGTACTGATTCTTCTAAAAACATGAGCCATTATAAACCTCTCCTTTAAAGTATGAGTGTGGCCCAATAATGAGAAAGTGACTAATACAGAAAATTTGTAACTAGGAGTGGAGTTGTTATCGTGACTATACCCAGCCACATTGTTCAGAAACTGTGTGCTATACTGTGGGAAAAATGTCTAATTTTTTTCCATGTCCCACAACTTTTTGTGAGTTTGAATTTAAATGTGAACTAATTAATTTGGTGGAGGAAATTTCAAGACAGTCCAATATCCAGTCTATGGCATGAATACTAACAGCTGGTTTCAGGCAAATTTACAGTGATAATCAGGATTGAAAACACAGAATGAAGGCTACAAAAAGTTTGAAGGTTTTCCAGAAAGGAAGTACATATAAAGTTGAGGCCATGGACAGAAAAAGTGTCCACTGAAAAGATGCAAAGTGCTTCATATTAGGACAGTAGAATAGAAGTCCCGAGGGGATCTCAAGAATTCTCCAGTCCCCAACAATTGCAGGTTCAAGGGGGCAAAAATGTAAACTTCTTTGACAGACTTTGCTTTGAGAAGAAAGTCCCAGGTTGCCTTGCTCATTCGGAGTCACCTAAGGATGTGTTTTTCTGGGTTCAGCAACCCAGGCCCTCAGAGAGTGCCACAAACTTGGCCCAATGGGGCTTGACTACTGTTTGAACTGGTGGTAGACCAGGGCATCATCCACTATGGGTCATGCTGATTGTGAAGGCATGCAGAATTTAAGAGTTGTGGGGTCATGGAAGTCTCCATCCAGATTTCAAAGCAAGGACAGGTGATAAGAGAGTAATACAGAGTACTGTGAGTTAAGGTTTGACTATAGAAAGCTGAAGATGCCAGGATCACGGAGCAGTAGCCGAGAATATCTGTAAGCAGCAAGCAGAGTTAGCTCAATAGAAAGGCTATACTGCCTGCAACAGGCAAGGACATTGACTCAGGTTTGCCCAAGCCCTTTGGATAATTACACATCTCACTAACTCATTGTCAGTTGCTAAACTTGAAGATATGGGATGAATATTTTCCCTTCTGAGTTTTGATCACATTTGGCCCAATTTCTTTCTATTCCCCATTATTCCTTTTTGAAATTGGAATGTGTACAATGTGCCATTGTACTTTGGAAGTATTTAACTTTCTCAATTTTTTTACAGGGTCTCACGCCAGGATTTGCTTTGAGTATCAGTGGACACTTGGGTCTGGGACTTCTCAACAGTTTTGGAATTGTTAAAACTTTGGATAACCTTAAAAATGCAATAAGTTCAATTCGTGTAATGAGAATGTCATGAGAATTTGGAGGACCAGGTGCAGAATATTATAGTTAGGATCTAACTATAGTTTGTCTCACAAAAGTCTCAATTGTTCAGAAGTGGGGCTTTTGGTAAATGATTTCAACATAGGTTGCCGTATTCATGGGTAGGCTAATCCATTGATAACAGATGAATCAATTCTTAGCTTAATGTGCTGTTTGGAGGTAAGACCTGGTTGAAAGAGGTATGTCATGGGTGTCATGACCTGGAAAGATGTATTCTTTTCCTCAGCCCCCACCTTATCTCTCTGCTGCTTTGCTGGAATGAGTTAAACTGCTCTCTCTTATGCCCTTTTGTCATGCCATTTTTGCCTTGGAGGCAGAAAACCATTTATTAAATCCTCAAAAACCTAGAGGCAAACTAAAGTTTTCTCCCTTTAAGTTTTGTGTGTCAGGAAAATTGTGTTCCAGTGCCAGTACCAGGAAAGTGACTAATACACGACTTAATAGGGCAAGAAAGTATGATTGTCTGCACAACAAGAAAGGGGAAAGCGTAGAAACCTGGGCATCTCCTTCTTCTTCTTCTTCTCCTTCTTGTCCTTCTCCTTCTTCCTCTCCCTTTCCCCCTTCCTTTCACCTCTCCCCCTTTTCCTTCTTCTCTACCCCTCTTCTTCCTCTTCCTCTTCCTCCACCTCCTCCTCCTCCTTCTTCTTCTTCCTCTTTCTCTTCTTTTTCTGCTATAGAACAAATCTAGGTCATTGTACATGCTAGGTGAGTACTCTACCACTGAGTACAACCCTGAATCTGGACTATTTCCAACAGCTTTCATAACTCCTGCAGTGTGCTTCTCTTATGGAAAATGTTTCTTTCTTTTTTGTGCTCATGAAGCAAAAATATTTCCACACCAAGGGCAACAGCTCAATGGCTTAATTGAAGCCCACTACAGATAGCTCATCCAGACAGTGTGACGAGGTTGAAGTCCAAGTCCCTTTATAGCTCCCTGTTGCTTTTTCATTATATCTCAAGGTAGTTTATTTATGTTTAGAGATCTGAACTAAAAGTTTAAACTAGAAAGAGCACAATTTATAAGATAATATACAACAGAGTAACATGCCCAGTTTTACTAGAATAAACACTCACAACTATAAATTGAGGTAGCACAATTGTTTGTCCATAGCAACTCTGAAATCCTTTATAAAGATGCAGCAAGTTCTCCATGGAGTGGGCACTTTCCCATGTTAGTGCCTATACTGTCCCTGAGTGAGACTACCAGTCCTTTGGTTTTTATAGCCCTTAATCCTGTCCTCTGGTGTTCTTCCATTTCCGTTAATCTTAGTTATGTCAAAAGTTGGCACTAGAGAGTGCGCCTTATTCAGCAACGGAGCATATTTTTGTGTTTCTTTTCTGCTTAGGAGTTTGAGATCCCAAGCGATATATTAAATCTCAAATATTCCCAGACAGCCATCTATTTCCAATGCCACTCTTTTAAAATGCTAGTCATCTTTGTATCTTTTTAAATCCAGTCATTTATGTGTACTAGTAATATCCTTACTGTTCCGTAGATTTGTTACTTCTTTAGATTTATATTCTTTGGATTTATTACATCTTTCTTTTCATGTTTTTACCCCTTTCATCCACTGCAACTGTAATTATAATAACTTTACCTTATAAGGCTTGTATTGGCATATCAAGATTTTAGGTTTTTTTTTTCCTGAAACGTTTTGTGCAATTGAATGCATTTATTGGATACTGAGCTCTTAATTATACCTTTTCTATGAAGCACCTTAATTGACTCAGACTTTAACAGTATTTGTGATAGCCATTCTTTTGATTTGGCCCTCACTACAAGTCTAAATTTTTGTGGCCTTTGTTAAATTCAATGACATTCTCAATGATATCTTTTTATAGATTAGGTTTCAAAAGCAGTTTTCTCCCTCAATCTTACAAATTGCTTAGCTTCTTGAGTTCATTCCTTTCTATTTCTATTTCCAGCCAGGTCTTTTCTGGACTCATCTTTTTCTTATAGTGTCTTACTAAACATTGCCAAAACACCCACATCATGTACCAAATTCCATTAAAATGATAATAATGATGGTACTAATAATAGCAGGCCTTATATTTCAATGCTCTAACACTACTACAGAACTACTGGGTAGAGAGGTCTCTACTCATTGTAGGATCTGTTTGCCTGGAGGGTTAAAATGTCAACTGGACACAGACTCCCAGTGTCACTGGAGAAATGAAAAGAATCCATAACAAAGGACACTGGGTTTTGTAAATAATCTCATCCAGGGAAAATCTAAAATGTTTCTGTTCACATTCCATTACATATTTTATTCTATGTCCAGCTTCAGGTAGATGGGGAAGCACAATGCTAAAATGTGATTCTCAGGGGGAGACCCTAAAATGATTATTGCTGATTTCTAAAAATGTTTACAGGATATTCTAGAATATCTTTCTATCTTTAGTTCCTTTTCCTTTCCTTCCTTATTTTTCTCAGACATCAGGAAAGAACATCAAATTGAGAGGATAATCATGCTGTTCATTAAATGAGTAGATATATTCAAATCTATCAACGTAAAATTATATTATAATCATATAAATATTAGATTAAATATTGAGTAACTGTGTGTGATTGTTCAGAAGTAGAATGAACCAACTCTGCACAATGGTTAGCAGCTGATAAGAACATAGCCACACTGGGATAGCTTCATGAACTGGACAGTGCTGCTTTCTCTGTGTGGCAGCTTGATGTGGAAAAACTTTAGCTTGGGTAAACTTTGCCAAAGTATGGGAGCTGCTGATGGAAGTTATTGTTTTGCTATCTGAGGGAAAGTGGCTCATTATCTTTGAGGACAGAGTGACTACTGGAAATATTTGTATGTAGTGTCACTAGTTGAAATGCTCTAGTTCTCTCTTGTCCCATATGATATCTTGGGACCAGAGACCACTGCGATTTGATAAATATGAGTGCTAAATCAGGCACCTAGTTACCAAGCAAAGTCCAAAGTGAAGATATTGAGACAGATACATAACTACGGTTATAATCTGAGTAATGTTTTTGGATCATAATTATGCCCTAATTTTGGTGGTTATGTACTCTTGAATTCATTGCCAAATTATTCCATGACTCAAGGGTGATGTGATCAATTACATATACTTCATAGAATTTTAATAAAGATATTTATGGGATACCATTTGTGTCAAATGCTGTGCTTACACTGAAACAAATCATTGCTTTCCATAGTTATTTACATTTTTGTTTGTTGATTTGCAGATTTTTCAGGTAGATTTATGGGCAGATGGAAGGAGAAATTAATATGACCCAACAAATTATTCCAATACCTCTATTTAAGTATCAGTGAAAATCTGTATCTATGATCAGCAATCTTGGGGGCTCTCTTTAGTTTCACAGATAGCTAGAATTTATCTTTGCAGTACTGTAAGTGGCAGTATCCATTTATTTTCTGGCTCAAATTCCAACATAGTTATCAGATAAAATGCTATTCTGACAGTGATGACTGATCATATTGAACAGACCTGAGGAAGAGGCATTCCAGTTCTGGATGAAGTTGACTGTAGTTATCTATATAAAAGGGTTTAAGCTAAAGTTTTCCAAGAAACAAAGTGAATAACTCATCTGTTGGAGTCCACCATAGATGTTCCATCTCTTTTAAGTCTCTATGGTTTCAAAATCTTCATATTCTTATTTATTAAGAAAAAAACTAGTGAGTAAGAGCATGGTATTTGTGTTAAAGTAATTCAGTTCACCTTACAAACCTGTTGGTCAGTAGCCATGTGACCTTGGATGTATTGCTTAACCTTGATTCCTGCATTTCACTGAAATCATTTAGCATTATCACCTGCCTCATGGAGTTGTTGTGAGAATTAAATATTGTTTTACTTTAAAATCTCTTAGAAATTTGCACAGATTTAATAAATTGTTAGATATTCTAGTAGAATGACATCTCAAGTAAAATATATCTTCTGTGTCTCCATTTCTACTTTCTGTATTTCTACTGTGAGCAACTTGAAACTGTAGAAAGATATCAGTTAGCATTGCTACAGTACTAAAAATCATGGCAATAATAATAACTAGCATTATGGGAACATATACCATACTTAAGCATTTTAAGATATATATTTAAATATATATATATATATATATATATATATATATATGGTAGCAAGGTTTTATTAAATGTTGGAAAAGAAACAGGTTCTGCAGAGCAAAATTTGACTAAGTAGGAAAAAGGTACACTCTATAGCTTGAGGGTGTGCCACCATGCAGTGGTGTCACCAGAGTGGCCCACAATTACCTTATTTAAACCAGTTTTACCTTTACAGAAATTGAGCCTTAGATAATGTAGGAGTCTCATTTAGATGGAGGACCTACTTTATGTCAGACTTAGGTCAGTATAGCTGTATATTTGCTGATCCTAAACATTAGTCTAAAGTATTCCACAATACAATGTCTTTTTCAATTCTCATTGAACATCCCATAAACAGTTTAAGAATTAAATGATCTCTTATTTTTAGAAAAGTGTTATTAAATATGACTGATTAAAATTGAAGTATTTGGTTACCTTCAATGTATTTTAAAGAGTTCTTTCTTCTTCTAGTTCTCATCCTGTGATTCTTGTCTTTTTCTCTCTAAAATTTAGATCAATTTTCCTCTATTCTTTCAGCAATTTTGACTTCCATAGTCAAAATTTTAGTTTTGAACATTAGCTCTTTGTAGTCTTTCCCCTCCTATTTCAGTTTAAAAATAAGTTTCATTAAAGAATATAATATTAATGTGCATTCAATATGAGTCCCAACTAGCAGTTTGTTAGATAGATGCCTTAATTTATTTCTCACATAGTTAATACCTATCATAATGCTAGAATCATAACGCTTTATAGATGGAAAAATCAAGAAAGAGAAATACAGAATAACTTGGATCAAGATCTCATAACCAATAAATGGTAGAGTGAAGATTTGGAGTCTGAAAACTGGACATTGCATGACACTATACAGGGTGGTATGGGGGCAGATACAAAGGAAAAAATCCTTAATCTACAAGTCAGATAAATTTTCCAGGTCAGGTGTAATTGCTGTCGTGTATTTAAAAAAGACTTGAACAAGAATAGAAATTCATCAGGCAAAAAAGACCAACAACATCATTTCTATTAAAGAGAACCACATTCATGAATACCTTGAAAATACAGAATACGGCGGTAAGAGTCAGAGAGACAGAGACAGTCAACAAGAGAAGCACGGAAAGAAAACAAACTTTTACAGAGAACGTTGCAAAAAATAAAAAGCATAGGACCGGGGATATAGTTCAGGGGCACAGTTCCTGCAGGGCAAGCATGAGGTCCTGAGTTCAATTTCCGGTATACACACAAAAAAAGTATAGTGAGGAACCACAGTATTTTTAAGCAGAGAAGTAAGTGAAATGATTTGCAATTTTGTTACTGAAGTACACTGGTTGGAGAGGGGTTGTGAGGAGGGAAGGTCTGGAGACAGAAGGTAAATTTGGAATGGGTTGAGAAAGGTGCCCAAGTGAAATGATGGTACTCAGGTCTTGAGCACTGACAGTGGAAAAAGAAAATAGCAGACAGATTGGAGACTCAAACAATATATACATATACATATACATATACATATTTCACATATGTAATATACCTTAAATATATGTATCAAACAATACATATACGTATCACAAGTTATATACATATTAAATATATGTGTCATACAGGGGTTGTGTCTTGAATGTACATTATGTCTGTCAGTTTCTGTCACTACAATGATTGTCAGCTTATAAAGAGAGAAGGATGCCTTGCGTAGTGGTGCACAACTGTAATCCCAGTATCTGGGAGGCTGAGGCAGGAGGACTGCCATGAGTTCAAGGCCAGCCTGGACTATATAGTGAGTTTAAAATCAGCCTTGACTAGATATCAAGACCCTGAATCAAAAATGAAAATAAAAATAAAAATAAAAGTGAGAGAAGGTTCCCTTTGTCTCAGCTTTGGAGGTTTTAGACCATCATTCATTGGCCCTATTACATTGGGTTTGTTTCAGGATACTATGGCAATAATTTCTGCTGGAATCAACTCATCACTTTATGTCTAGGAAGAAAAGGAAAACAAAAGAGGGAGTGGTCATGGTTCCACAATCTTCTGTTTCCTCCTTAATGACCTCCCAATAGACCCACTCTGTGTTTCAAAGTTTCCATCACCTTTCAATAGCATCACAGACTTGACACTAAGCTTTTTACATTTGGATCTCTGGCAGATACTTATCTGAATCATAGGACATAGCATTATAAGACCAAGTCCTAATAACTTTAATAGTTAGATATTATAATTTTAGAAATATCACTGCTAACGCTATGGTACTGATAGTTTTTGATTGCACTTCTGTAGCTGTTCAGCTAACATTCAAACACAAATGTCTCTAAATTCAAAACTTATGTTTGTAACTAAACCAATAATTTCTTAGGTATTGCTGGATATCTTTTTGAAGCCTGGCTGAGCAGTTTATGGATAGGGGAAATTGGGTCTAAATTCTGAATCTGTTCATTATTGTTTATATTGTTTACCAACTAGGGGAACTTGGGCATGAATTAGTGCTGAAGGAAAAGAAAAAAAAAACAGAAGAAAGATAAAACAACCATGGAGGTCCTCAGCAATGGATTGCACAATATACCTGCAATAGCAAGGAGTTACCTTTAATACAATACTGAATTTTGGGATCCTGGGTTAAAGATACCAGAGGGAAAGTACCATGACATAAGCCTTGAAATTGAGGCTTCAACTTGAGTATAAATGCTTTGGAATTCCATACAAAGAACTGTGGATATGGTTTGGACTCATTAGTAGGAATAATAACAAAATCAGTACTATATGCCAAGTATTATTTATGAAGTACTCTGTAGAGTCATTTATACATGATCTCTGATTTTAAAACAATCCTAAAACATAGCTGAAATTATTCCCATGGTACTGATGAGAAAACAGAATTTGAAAAATTTAGAACATTTCTAGGAGTAATTGAAAATCTGACAAGAAAGCGAACACATCTTGTTTTGAGGTCATGAGGTAGATTCATGAAAAATGCGATATTCGAGATCATCCTTGAAACACTACATGTATTTGAACATTATAGTATAAGAAGGCATAATTCCAGGCTAAGGATATGACCTAAAAGAAATCATCGAAATATGAATTTAATAAGGTACCTAAGAGTTTGAGGAGAGCAGAAACCTAATATGTAACCCTGAAATTTTGTTGTAAGTTGAATCAAAAGACAAAAACTTGCGCAAACATTCTTGTGAGCATGTATTCATTTCTTCTTCCCATCTTGAGGTATAAACTCCATGGAAGAATTTAAACAAGGTTTTCTATTACTGAATTGGATGAACATCTTACAAAAACAGCTGTATGTTTATCAAAAGACAACATAATATTAATTTCTCACTGGTTCTGGGAGCTCATGTAAAATGTATGGGCTGCTTTTTAATTTTCTCTAGTGCAGGTAGCATGCCGCGGTGGAGAAGGAGGGGTGGAAGGGGAGGAAGTTTGTAGCAGAATCAGTTAAGTCGTGCAGACCCATGCATGGAATGACCTTGCTTGCGTGCCAAACTTCAGGCGGAACAATAATGAGAAGGTAGCAGAACTAATCAGTTTGGAACGGGGCCCATTCCCTCCATCACTTGGGTCACTTAGAATGCAGGCAGTGTCCTGTGCTTTTCCTCAAGTTTGCCCTTTGAACACAAACACAATGTTTTCTCTTACATAACTCAACAGAAAATGTAGATTTGCCATCTAAAATAGAAGCAGAATTAGTGTCCTTGCTAATGGATCTATTTTCCTTCTTGTTCTCATTTTTCCTTTAACTTTTATCAATTTTAGCCTTTATGGAGGATTCATTGCATCTTGTGAACTTGATCACTATACCCATAATGACCCCTGGAAACCAAGAAAGACACTTCATGTGTCTTCCTCTTAAAACATTTCTGTGATTTCTCTGAACAAATACCAAATTTCCCTGAACTTCATCCATGAAATAAATGCAAAAAAGAAATTTTTTTCTTTTAACTCTTTCCTCCAGATAGATCTGTTTTTGAAATAGAACTTTGGAATTAACTTGCGAATCTTAGACATATTTCTTAATCTTTCAAAATCTTGATTTTACCTTTACATAAAATGGAAATAATTATTAATCTCATGAAATTATTTAGTCAATTGTTACTCATATCTATAATCCACATCTCTTTAGAATATATATAACTTGAAAAGTATTAGAATATTAGTGACTTAAAAACAATTCAACAATCCTGAATAAAGTAAGGCCTGGAGATTTCTTTTCATGCATTCTGTTTTATCTCTCTTGTACATGAATTTTTTTTGTAAATTCATATGAGTGCTACTGACAGAAGCCCAAGGAGGATCTGCCTCTCTGGAATGGTTGGACAGAAGGTCTAAGTAGCTACTCATCTCTGATAGCTAAAAGGCATCAAGTGGTTGGTCAACCAATTGCACAGTCATAACCAAAAAAGCTGCTGTGAAAGAATGATTATCCACAAGAAATGCTAAGAAAACACATTAAATTGCAAATTTAGAAGGTTCTCTGCTTGTGGACTTTTAAACTATGAATTTTTTTTGATAGGGATCAAGTTTTATGTCAAAGTAAAAGCACATCATCACTCTGTCTGTCACTAGCATTTGGAGTGTTAGCCTACCCAGTGTCATTTCAGGTTATGAACAAAAGAATGGTACTGGAGTCTTTCAGAACAGGGCACAGTCTATGTTAGAGGCATTTCAGTGCTTACAAATTTTTAAACAGTACACACACACACAGACACACACACACACACACACATTTTCTGGATCTCTGTCAGGGAAGTCACATCTTAATTATGAAAAAGTTGACAATAATATGAGTTTTTTTACTGCGTGTTTTTTTCTAAATATTTGAACAATGTTAGGGAGAGTTGAAGGTCTCTAAAAGACTGAAAAGCCACTAACACTAATGCAGTCAGAAATTATGAGTCACCATGTATACTCAGTTGAAGAGAAACCAGGACTTGGTGAGCTTCTACCAGGTTATTGGATTTGGTTTATGTGGTAGATTCTTTTAACAGGTGTTCCATATGATCCTCACCGCAACTCCATGAAATGAATATCTTTTGGGACATCTTATAAAGGATGGTGATCCGGATGCTTGAAACTCAGGTTAATGATGATTTGATTGTTTGGGATTTGCTGGCCAAGCATAAGGATGAATATGCACAGGTAGCATTTTCTGAGAATGGAAAGCTCTGCTAATTGAGCTGAACACATGTGATGGCTTTGGGTTAGCACTATGGGAAACAGAAACTAGTTCATAGGTGACTTACGGTGTTCGAAAGGGAATGGAAGACTTTGAAATTCTTAGAGAAAAATATTGGTGAGAAGAACACTAAGTCAAATAAATAAATAGTCTTTTCTTGCAATAAAAGGGGAACAAAGGAACTCTTGATGATAATAAGAGCAGAAAGAGATTTTAGAGATTTTACCCTTACCTGAGAACATCCCTAAATTGTTTGCTTTAGAGATGAGTATGCAATCTCCCTGTTCAATTTTCCTATGCTATTTTCAGTAAACTGTGCATTGATTACCAAAAGACTTTTGGTGAATCAGTTAAAGTATTTTAAAGAAGGTCATGTTTTATGATACAATTGTGATGAAAGGTGAAATAGCAAACAACACTTGTAATTATGGAGCTGAAATATGGAAGGAGAACTGACATGTGTGCCTGAGTGCATGGTGTGTGTGCATGTGTGTGTGTGTGTGAATTCATGTGTCTGTGTGTCTGTGTAAACCATATCCTCAAAGTCTAGCACATCCTTCAAAATAGATAACTCTCAAAATATATTGCATTTGATTGAAACAAACAGATGAAAGAAGCTGTAGATTGTAAGGGAATTCAAGAACAACTCAAGAACAAAATCCAAGAACAAAATTATGTTACTTAAGCAATTAGAGTTCTCAATTTCTCCATCAGTGAAATGAAATTTTTGAATGATATGATTCCAAAGACCTCATTTTGTTCACTTTTATTTCTATAGCCACTTTGGTTGTCTGGAGACATAGGCGAGGCTGTTTATCTCAGTCTTTCCGCTGAGTTAGACAAGTTAGCACAACCCCTACTTTGCAGAACGACCTATGCTCAATATTTGCAGTGTGAGTCAGAATTATTCTCTTGGGATACCTGTTACTTGGTCACTAAGGATATTGTCAAGGGTTGAACAGAAGGCCCTTTTTATGGTCAGTGACATTAGTGTCAGGAAATAAGTTCTGTGTCCTCGACTTTCCACCGTATCTTTTCTGTTTTCAGCCGTGTGGCCACAGAATAACAAGAGTCACAAGAAGAGCAGTGGAATGAAAAATACTACACAAACTGTCTCCCAAATGCACAAAATGTTTCCTATAGTATAAGGGAAAAAGTAACAAAATACATCTTTTTCCTGTTATTGTTTAGGTCTAGTGAGAGACAAAGGCTAGAAATCAAACAATTAAAGTCACTGTCTAGAAAAACTAATGAGAAAGGCAGGTGTGAAGCAGTGTGAAACTGCAAAACAAGCACTTAACCTGGACTTGAGTATTGGAACATCATTGCCAGAGATGTGAAATCTAAGGGGCTTAAAGGTGAGTGTGACTTAGCCAGATACAGAGATCAAAGAAAACACTTCCAAACATAGAAGTGTTTTCTTTGATCTAGTGGTCTAAAGGAAAAATGATAGCATGGACATTTTAGTTACATTTGCTCATTGCCAGAACAAAATACCTGATGTCCCAAATTAGGGAAGGAAAGGTTAATTTCTTACAGTTTTTTGGGAGCTTCAGTCCATACTCAGTTGGCTCCAAAGCAGCATGGTGTGGCAGGGCTGCCATTCATGGCTGCCGCAACCGCAAGACACTCTCTGGTGAAAGAGCGAGGGTGGAAGAGAGCAAGAGGAAGACCTGTCTCCTTTACACTGTATCTCAGCTCCATCCCTGGGAGGGTGCAGCACTCACATCATCAATCCCAGTTCTAGACAACAAACCAAACATGAGTCCCAGACTCAGCCCCATCAAAAGTATATGAGGACTTAGGGGTACATAGTGTTTCCCAATACAATGGGGTATTCTGCAAACCAAGAGGAATTTAGCCTGGCTAGACCATGGGATTAGTGAGAAGTACTGAGAGCTAGAACTAAAGAATTGGTCAGTATCTTGTTTTTCACTTTGTAAAATGCTTTACTTTATTTTTCCGTCTTCTTTATTATTCATCTGTGTAACTGAACTGGGATATGAACTGAACTGAACATTCTAGAAGGGCTATTTTCTTCACTGATCTGTTTGCAACACCTAAGAGAGTTGTGCAAACACACACGTTGCTAAAAAGTTTTTTGAGGGAATGCAGGAAAGACTTACTTGCCAGTCACTAAGGATGGAAACTGTCTAGGAACAGGCATGAAGTGAAAAAGGCACTGGAAGTGAAGAAATTGAGGTACAGTCTGAAAAGAGAGATGGTAAAACAAATCTTTCAGACCTATGTAGACCATATCAGAGAACTGGATTCTCTTTTTAAGTGTGTTCAGACTCTAAAAGAGGATTTAATGGGATGGAAAGACACTGGACTTACATTTTTAACAGATCATTCTCAGTGATGCATGGAGAATAAATTTTAGGGTATGGGGAAAGCACAGAAGTGGAGAGATTTGGGAAGTGAAAACTTTGGTGACTCATGCGCCTGTTTCTTCAGTCTTAATGGATTGCTCAGGGCTTGCCATCCTTCAGGTACAGTTTGCATTAGCTACAGTAATGCATTATGGGGGTTCTGCCAACTTTCTTTCTGCTGGCATAGCCAGAGGTAACAGCAGCCTGGAGCCAAGTAAGGAGCTAATCTGGGGGAGCATCTTTTCTTGCCAAGAAAACATAAACATGCTTCAGAGATACAACCTTGATTAAAAATACATGGACACTCTGTGGATCTAAGTTGAAGACATATGGCCTTTGATTGTCTGGCATTTTCAATTCATACAAGAACATTATGGTGCTGCATTATAGATGAGAAGATACATTTTGCTATCTTAAATAGAGGGACTTTGTGAGTTTTTTCATTCTAGTTCCCATCCTCTACTCCCTTCTCCATGCCTTACCCAGAGGTTGAATTTTTTAATTAGGTCCTGATTAACTATACTTCCACTTCTGTCTTTGGAGTGATTCCACAGCCATGGATGCTGTCTTTCTTTGTGGGATTGAAGGTTCATTTTGGGCCAGAGATGATGGATCCATGCCACCTGTTCTCTTTACTTGAAAGTTGTCTTTCACATTTCCTTCACTATTCCCCTCTTACTGCAGCTTCTACACACTCATTCCAACCTTGGCAATGTGGATACAGCTTTTTATGAAGCATCTATTGTGTGCATTTTCTGCATGCATCTTCTTAAACCTTACCAAAACACTCTACTGCTTTCCATATCATGAAGGACAAAGCAGCATAGTGACTAGGAATATAGACACAAGCATAATCAAACACACAAGTAGAAATGACCTATTTTGAACTTTGGATTCATCACAACCTAGCTGTGAGATTTTGGGTGATGTTAGTAGGTACTTTTTGTCCTCTTTTCTCTTTACTGTGATGGGGAAAATTATACTTTCTTCCAATCAGGTGGATACCAGGAAGTAACTCTATGGGGCATTAATTTACAAAAGCTTGCCACAGTAATAGGGACATAGTAACTACCTTAGAAATTCTGGCAAATATCACACACATACACACGAGTATTTCAACATTCAATATTCTCAGTATTTCAATATTCTCAATATTCAATATTTCAATATTCTCTCTATTCATTAGAGCTAGGTGTGTGCCAATTCGATTCTTTTTCCTTCTCTATGCTATCTTTCCTTATTACACCAGACAGAATGGCACTCTTTTGACCTTCTCTGGCATGTATTTTTGAATCTATTCTGTCCCCATGCAGTGTGACATAGGACTCACTAACCACAGTGTTGAAGGCAAACTGAGTTTTTATTGGGCCCAAAAAATATCTAGCTGTGCACTAGGTTCTGAATATATGTGTCCTTCCATGGTTTATGCATTGAAACCTGGTCTCTTATACAATATTATTAAGAGGTGATGCATTGAAGAAGTGATTTAAGTCATGAACGCTTCATGTTCAGTATTAGGATTAGCATCCTTATAAAACAGATTGGATGTAGTTTGTTCTTTCCTTCTGCCATGTACGAATGCACAGAAAGTGTCATGTATGAAGCAGGCAGTTCCCATCAGCCCCTCGATATGCCTACACCTTTGCCTTTAGATAAATGAGCAGCAACTTTCCATTGTCTCTAAAATACCCCAGTTAAGGAATTTTGTTATAGTAGCACCAATGCATTAAGACACTGCAATATCCTAAAGAGGTGCCACCATCTGCTTTGAACTCTGGTTTCTTCATCTGGAAAAGTGGAGTGGTTCACGTGATGATGAAGTATTTAGTATTCATAACACTCTTACCATGCAAGACAGGTATTAATGCAAGTGATCAACAAGTGTTCTCATCATTATTGCTGTCGTTGTCATTAGTCATCGTTTTGCTATCTGATAGGTATTATAAAGCATTGAGGATGAGTATAATAGTGATAACCTGACTTGATTTACAGAGAAAGACAGGAGCAAGAGAGGCCTAAATGCAAAGAAACAATATCTTTTTTTCTATCAGCAAAGCAGAATGTGTAAGAGTTATGGTAAAAGCAAACAAATCATCTACTAGGTGAAATTTGACCATAGAAACATAAAGAAGAAAGTCAACCTTGTTCTAACAAAAGAAGAGGAAGGTAGAAACCAGTGCTTACAAAATATTGTAATTTTACCTGAGTGATATGATGCCTGTATTTTGCTAAATCAGTCAGGATAAACCAATCTATAAGAAAATATTAACTGAGCCCAGGCTATGGGCTAAGTTTTTGGAAGACGTTTCACATGATCTTATGTTGTACTGTCCCTATCATTCCAATGCTATATGTGTTAGAATACTTATTTTGTAGATGGAAATAAGGTTTAAATTCCAGTTTTTTCTCTATTTGTTTTTGCAATAATGGAGATTTTACATATATATATATATATATATATATATATATATATATATATTTTTTTTTTTTTTTTTTTGGTGGCAAAAGGGATTGAACTCACAACCCTGTGCCTGCCAGGCAGGAGCTTAGCCACTGAGCCAAACTCCTGTCAACAATGAAGATTAAACCAAGGTATTTCACAGTGAGTTAGGTTCCAACCCTTTTTTTTTTGGTTTATTTATTTATTTATTTATTTATTTCTTGTCCTGGGAGTTGAACTCATGCTTGCCAGGCAGGCACTGTGCCTCTGAGCCTTGCCCAGCTGCATGCTGTGCCTGTGAGCCATATCTCTAGCCCTTTACTTTTATTTTTTGAGTCGGTGTTTCACTAAGTCATTAAATTGTCCAGACTGGGCTTTCTTAAACTTGTGATCCTCCTGACTCAGTCTCTCATATTTCTGGAATTATTGGAGTGCAGGACGACACCTGCCTTTTAATTTCTTTTAATATTCCTCAAATGATTATAAATCTACCCTTTTACATCCCTAATTTAACTAATCTAGGATTCAGCATAGGCACTGGAATTTTTTAAATCTTTGTATATATAGTAGGTTTCTCCAAGTTTCGTATTCTCCTGGAATCCCAGAATGTGATCTTATTTGGAAATACAGTCATCACAGATGAAAAGATAAGATATAGATATTCTGCCTTGCAGATGATGAGATTGTATTTTTTTAGGGTGGGTCCTAAACCCTGAAATCTTCACAGTGAGCATGGTAGTTCATCAATTTCAATGAAACTTTCTAGTCTTCAGAAGTGTAGCAATACATTTCTTTTTTGGCAGCCACAGGAACCTAATGCACAAGGTATTTCTAATAGAGACAGGTTTGGTGGTTAGTGCTGCAGGTAGCTTAACTTGAATCACATTAATCATCTCCACCTCTGTTCTTCCATCATGACATTCAGTCCCCTACAACATCTCTCACAGCTGCCCTGAAATGGGTGAAATACTTTACACAATAGCCACATTTTAAAGATTTCATGTGAGCCTCACAGAGTTACATGGATTCTCAGGTATCATGTGCCCAATCTGGGTCTGTTCTATTTTTTTTCTTTAAAAATCTTCCCCCTATGAGAATTCCAAAGAGAATATTCTAAAAGAGAAAAGCACAATCATAATAGTTGAGGAACTGCTCTTGAAGATTATTAGCTTGTGACTCATACCCCTGAAAGGAGCTAATACCTTAATTTCATATTTCTCTGCTCAAATGCAGACCAAGGCGTAAACTGAAATGAAACTTTACACTAATGGTTTCTTAATTATACCCATCTAAAAGCAATTACCTGAGTTTTAGCAGATACAAAGTTAGGGTTGATGGGACCAGCAGATGAGAAATAAGATGAAAGGTCATCTGCAGAAAAAGATCAGTGAAGAGGAGATAAAATACAGCGAGGAGAGAGAAAAAAATAGCCATAGATAAGTAAAGGCTGATAAATTTCTAACAATAGTTTTGCCTAGTTTCTGAAACACATTTGCCCCTTTCTCCCCTAACAGTTAGAAATGAGGTTAAAGAAGAAATGTTTTATTTCAAGATAGAAACTGACTAAATATGAGACCTTGTTACCACAGCTAAAATTACTTTATCCCATATTGTGAGCCAAAATTTACTAGTGGAATCCTGATTCAACAGCACAGCAATTGAATAAACATGCTTGGCGAGCTATAGATTAAAATGGAGCATATTTAGCAAAAGCCCAGTTTTCAAAAACGCATATAGGAAGAATGTGTGTGTGTGTGTGTGTGTGTGTGTGTGAGAGAGAGAGAGAAGGAGAGAGAGAGAGAGAGAGAGAGAGAGAGAGAGAGAGAGAGAGAGAGTGTGTATCTGAAATACTCAATTGTCTTCATAGTAAGACAATTGTAGGGAGATTTTGATGCCAAGATATATTTCATGCTTTTCTGTTTTGTTTGGATTATTTGCGATCAATGTGTAGTCATCTTCGATAAAAAGGAAATTCTAAAAGTAGAAACTAGGTAGAAGTCTAGCAGAAAATAGTCAAGTTTAGTTCAATACAGTTATCTCCATTAAACACACACTGATTAAACTTTTGATTCTAGGAGCAGGCTTGAAGCACTTCTCAACATAAACTGAGACCCATGAACCAGAACACAGTGTATAGGAGTTGTGTTGTGTATGACTTTGCATCATAACTGAGGATTTTAAAATTTGAATGTCTTTGGATGCTGTCTGCAAGTCAACTTCCTTACCCTTCCTTCCACTTCCTTTTCCTTCCTTCCTTTCTTCCTTCCTTGTTTCCTTCCTTCTTCCTTTCTCTTCCTCTCCTTTCACCTCCCTCTCCTTCCCTCCTTTTTATGCTCCTCACACACAGAATCTATTTCATTTATTTAGTTTATCTTTTAGACATGTGCTTGGATTTGCAACCCACTGACATAGATGAAGTCTTAATGTCTATTCCCCTCTTCAAGAGGAAAGTTGATGTGTCTCATACTGAAGCTGTCTTTAAGAAGTTCTGAAAGTCCTTTCAAATTTTCTTTTCCCTTCATACTTCAGTCAGTTGAGCCAACTCTTCATTTAGAGTCTTCATTTCTTTTAAAGCTGATATAACTTCAAGTCTGGTGAGAAATTAGTTATGTATTAAGCATTACGAGCACAATACAAACTTTCACTTATTGATGTCCACTCAAAACCTTGCATTGTTACAGGATATGCATATATGAAATCATGCAAAGGACTGGTTTGCCGTCAGAAAACGTTTTGTGCCCTATTACAACCATTAGATTTGCTCCCATTTTTTTGTGACAGAATTCAAACAGCAGGCAGCCATTACTCATGGCACCAACACGATTTAAAATAAGAAAGCTAACATAGTTTCCTATGTTCGCTATCCTGTTGGTTGCTTTATGAATGATAATTCACTTTCTGTGCAGCCCTCTGCCACCCCTCGGTTCACTAACATCATATTAGTTGCTTGAGATCCTCCATGGTGGCTTTATTTACACACTAGAAATCTGCACATGCTAAATATCAGAGATTTGTTTGGGGAAAAGAAAAACTTATTAAACATTAACTAGCATTCCTAAACTAGAACAGAATTCCTTTTATTCATACAGATTTCTGTTAAGGCCACGCTATTTGTCAGGCTTACAGTTGGCACCCGAGGAACAAATGGTCTAAGATAACTTCAAAATTGAGAAATTTAAGAATGTAATAAAATCAAAGATGGCAACCTCAAATAACAATCAAAACAAGAGGAGCCATGGTGGCCCATGCCTCCAGTCCCAGAATTCTGGGAGGCTTAGTAGAATAATTGCAAATTCAAGCCCAGCGTAGGCAATTCAGCAAGAAATCATACTGAAATTAGCCACAAACAAGAAACTAAATAATCAGATAAAATTAGAAAAAGGCTGGAGATGTAGCTCTTTGTGAAGGCCCTGCATTCAGACCACACAAATATGCACACACACACACACACACACACACACACACACACACAGAGGCTAAATGGCAAGAAGTAAAATACCACGGTGCTGTGGATAAAAGTAAATAATGATTATGGATTTATAAATTTAATTGCAAATGACCAGTAAATTTCTAATTTTTTTAAATTTGGGTTCTGTTTATTTGGCTCTTTCCCTTTCAACAAATATCAACTGCAATCAAATGGATTCAAATTTAAAAGGCCTTTTGATGTTGCAGTTTTTACTGCTTTAACAGTTGTTTTGTTTCTTAGTTCTTACATTACTTTTTCCCCATGATAGTTCCCCATAAGCCTCACAAAGCAACAACCCTTTTTCCATCTTTGAGCTTGTTCTGTAACTGCGTTTAGCATTCTATGTCTTAGAATTGTGAGGCTATGAATGTTTCTTGTTTTGATGCCGCAACTCCAGTTGTGGTACACATTATAGCAGCCCTAGGAATGTAATGGTCTCCATTTTAGGTTTTTCCTCTACCAGTCTTCCTGTTTACTTGCTTGTTTTTATCCCTGTCATGCTGTGCAGTGGAGATCCGTGTACAATACCATGCCGAGTTCCACTCCCTTGGCAGCCATATGATAAATATTCAGCAAATGTTTTGCAAAATAATAAAACAGAGTTTATTGGCTCACAGAGCTTAAGAAAAATCCACAAATACGATTTTAGGCAAAGTTTGATCGAGCAACTTGATGCAACCACCTGGATCTGTCCATAATCCTCCTCCTTTCTCGCTCAAAGAGAGGCGTCAACTTCATCCTGGCTTTTCTGATGTAAGCCAGAGAGCTCCAGCCATCCCAGAATTCATCAACCAAGATTTTCAGTTACAAGAAAAAGTGACTAACACTAATAGAAATTACCTAAAATTAGAAAGGGTTTCACATGATTCTGAATGAAAATATATATAATGGATATTTTTCTTATAGGGTATCATAAGTGCACATTTAAATTCAGCAGACGAGAATGCATGGGCTCCTTGGCTAATACAGATGGAGCCCAGGAACTGAGTCTCACCTGTCTTTATTGGCTCTCACTAGGTGCCATGGCCCAATGCCTACATTAGTGTGTTCAGAAGTAAAGAGTGGGTGAGCTTCCTCTAATAAACAGAAGGCAAGGAGGCTGGGGTGAGGACATTACCACCACACTCAGAATCTTCTTAGCAAGGGGAATGGGGAGTTGAATGCTGAGAATACAACTAAAAATTCCCTCCACCCTGTCCAAATGTACAAAGACCTTCTACATGTTTCAGTTCACTATCCTCCACTAGCATTACATAGGGCAAACAAGTATCTAGTGTGTGGGAATTATTTTCCTTGTTTTTCTTCCAAGTTTTACACTTTTAGATTCATTGCTTTGTTTACTCTGCATAACTCAAATTCAAATTAAACTGACACATCACTCACATTCTTTTTACAAAATTCGATGACTCATTAAATGGATTTGAATGGCTTTAAAAGATTTTTCCACACCTCAAAAGCACCCAGCTGACCCTTTAAAGATACGAAACTCCATTTTAAAATGGACAGATTCTTGAATGTGGGTCTTAATACATAAACCAAGCATTAAACATAACTTTATCTATAATTTAGAAAGAGAGAAAGTGGAACATTTCTTCAAATTTATTTTTGTTATTGTCATGGAGGGAGGATTATTCCCTACACCAATTGGTTTCATGTTTTTAAGTCTTCTTGATTGATGCTCTGGGTAAAAGCTTCAAATGAACAAAATTTCTGCTAAAAGCTGTACTTATGTGATTCTCTCAAACCACTAGCATTTAAAGGCTAGAATGCACTAGTTTCTAGGGTATAGAGTAAAAGGATTTAAGAACACAATTAGTAACTTGTTCCAGCAATTAGAGCTGAGTTTAATTACAAACTAACCTCTTGATAGACCATTTGACAGTCAGTGCAAAGTGAGAGAAAGAGATCAGAAAACTGCTAGAAGCGGCAGTGAAAGAAATTTCCCTCATATTTATTTTTGCTCATATTATCTCCATGCCCGGAGTTGCTTTTATGAGAACAAGGTAACAGATTTTGTTCTTTAAAATGATTTATTGTTTGACTTGGCAATAGAGTTTTATTTTTTCATGCTTTCTGTTCCACCTATACAGCAGGCAAGCTGGAAGCCTGGAATTTCTGCTTTTCTAACCTAAATTGTATCCAGTATGTTCCATTTTCCTCCCAGGAGACAGGTCTTCTTATTAGAGTGGAGGGCACCACCCACACCCAGTGCCTGACTTATGCAAGTGTACAAGACTCAGAGATCTCCTTGGTTCAACTCAGATGTATTACAAATATGCACAATTAAGTTCTGAAGAGGGTGTTACTTTCCACAGTCATGGGTCAGAAGCAGAGCTGAGACCTTGGAATGGAAATTTAGAGGTCAAATGGTACAAGGGCCACTTTTTGGAACAAAGGAAGGGTTTATAGCACCTGTGGTTGAATTGGAGTCATTTATTTATTTCCTGCAGGCATTTCCCAAAAAGGATCCCTCAAAAAGATAAATAGTAGGTCATTCTTTTACCACTGCATTTCTCCCCCAAGCACCAAGGCTTGGATCCATTTACTGGGCATGTGTACCGGCCCTCTGCACAGAGCCAATTACATTAGAGGCAGAGCTGAGTTGAGTGGAAAAACCATGTGGTTAGGAATTAGGAGAACTGGCACAATGCCTACTCTCTTTTTTTCTGGTCATGAGAAAGCCTGCTCACCTCACTCATTTCACTTCTCTTGATTTCTACAAGGGAAAAGCAATTTCTTTACCAGCATTGCATTAATTCGGCAAATATTATTGAGCACCTGGGATGTGCCAGACGCTAAACTAAGTTGTAGAGAAATATGATGCAAATTAAATACAGAGGCTAACCTCACAGGTCTTATGCTAGATTCTGAGAAAACCACTGACGAAGTGCATGTTTAAGAAGAGATGAGAATGTTAGATGTGTCATGGTGCGACCCTGAAGAGAAGCATACAAAGTTCAGCAACTGTTTAACACAGAGTTCTGAGATTGTACACTGTAGGCGTGCATGAGGCAGGGCAAAAAAACAAAACAAAAAAACCCCAAACTATTCATGAGTGAAAAATATTGCTTGCGAAGTAACAATGAAGAGGTTGTAAAACACTATGCTAATAGCATGTGGTGTTAGTCTTATTAATGAGAATAATATTCTCTTAAGATTATAAGTGGATGACTCCTACTTTCCCAAATATTTTCAATTCTATAAAATGGATGCATACCACTTTTATAATTTATTTGTTTAAAAACATTGAAAAATAAAATGTGGAGTTATAAACATCTTATTTGAGAGAGCAGGGTCACGAATTCTACAGATTGGTTTTGAGTCTTAGATCCACCATTGGTTATTTTTGTGGCATTAGATTTGTTTTTACTTACACCCTAACCATCTTGATTTCCTTTCCAGTATAAGGGGAGAAAGTAAAGATTATGTATCTTGGAGGCATTTTATGAGACCATGATCCCCTTGAAAGTCAGACATATAGCAACAAATGATCCTAAAAAGACTTAGCAATGTTTAGCTCTTACAGTATTGTAATCAGGATGGTGCATTCACCAATTTCAATTGTAGCAGTGTACTTCATTCCCATGGAAATAGTGCTATTAAGTAGGGAGCTCCACTAGAATAACCACATTGCACCTTTCCGCTCTACAAGTTAGAAAAGTGCAGAAATAGTTTGGCAGGCAGGTTCGAACTGAGTCATGGGTCATTTCCTGGTTCTGTTGCTAAAAAGGGAGAGAGTAGAGTGGCCCCTGCCACACTGTACTCCAATCACAAATAACTTACCCGTGAAATTCTGAATGTGGCTAAGGAAAAGGCCATTTATAATAGTTTGTTTAGCAACAGAGTTGGGGTTAGGAGCAGTATACAAACATTTTGACATTCCTTCCAGCAGTGTTGCTGTCCTCACCTTTGTCATAAAAATCTATCCATGCAATTGTGAACGAAATACCTTATATGCATGAAAATGTCACCATAAAAGCCACTATTTTATATACTTTATATGAATGTATTAAAATTATATATATTCATCTAAGTAACTTGGCACAGTGGCAGGTACTTGAAGTTCCAACACCTGGGAAGCTGAGATGAGAGAACTGCTTGAGTCCGAGAGGTTGGAACAAACCTGAGACATGTAACAAGACCTTGTCTCAAAAATCTTTCCCATGTTTTCTAAAAATATAATACTCATGCTTCCCATGTGTCCTGAAAATATACTATGGTCTTTTCAAAGAACTGAATATATAGTCACAATCAACTCAGAATAATGCATTATATAATTTATTTCTAGATGTTTCTTGCTAAATATAAGGAATGTCTAGTCCCCTAGGCATTCTTTGCTGTTCACAGTAAACTTACTCTCTTTAGGGACAAATCTTTTTAGATTTTGGTTTGTGGATCCTTTTGATGATCTGTCTAAAGTTTTGAATCCCGGACTGTTCCTGTAAAACGCCCTTTTATACACAAGACCATAATTCATTTGGATCTTCAGGGACTATGGTCCCTATGAAAGATAACTAGGCCCTTAGTCTAGTGACTTCATGTTCAAGAGAATCTTAGATTTTCATTGACTTTGGCTATTTTACTATTTATTAGTATGGCTAAATCTAATATTCAGAATAAATGAGTCACTTCTACACTGAGAAGTTCCTGAAGCAAAATGTGAATTAAGGGGACCCCTCGCACTCCTCCCTCTCTGTACCTTTGCAGTTTTGTCTCGAGCTTTGAGATATCATGGGTTCTCCTGAGTCACCAATCCTGGAGAGGTGGTTTGAGTTAAGCCCAGAGGCATTAGCTTAAGCCAAGAAGGGGGAGATGACTCCACAGTCCTTTCTCCTTTAATGAAAAGAGAACAAGATAGACTGAAATCTTCCACTTCCACCAAATGCATAATAGAATTCCACTGTACTTTATGTAGCAATTTTATTTCATTTAATTAAGTTTATATGTCATCTAGTGGATACAAAAATAATAGATTTAGCACTGGTCCTTAGAGATTTTGCAGGTAAATTAAATTACTCATTATTATTAGTGATATTATTCTTCACACTTAATTAACATATCGATAATTTATAATCTAGGATTGCAAACATTTGAAGAACTAGGATACATATCCATTCTTTAGCTGAATCCTCAAAGGAACTCCATGAAGTAGATGTTATTATTCTTAGTTCACAGATAAGAAAATGAGACAGAAACAAGAAAAAACACTTATCCGAAGTCTCAGCTTCTAAATGGCAGAATTTTTGGCTGTTTGGCCCTAGTTTTCTGCTTCAAAGTATTGGATTCTGTTCCTGTTCTTATATCTTAGAAAATGTTCCTAGTCAAGACTGAATTTTTTATTCACCACAGAAGTTCTGTAAGGTTTTATTACAACTGCTCATTTTTTTACAAATGAAGAAATTATGTCCTAAATAGTTTAAGTATTTAAACACAAATTTATTTAGTAATAAGTGGTAGACTCAGGATAAAACAAAATATTTCTTTTTGAGAGCACACACAAACACACACACACACACACACACACACACACAGGAAATATTAAGCCACAAGATACAGAGGCAAAATCAGATTTTCCAGATAGCCATAAGATCATGGGAAACATTTGGTAATCTAGAAACTAGTCTTTGTCAAATCCCTGCCACTGTTACTGTCACTATTTCCTTTACCAAAGTGTTTTGTATAAAACTACCTATCATATAACCTCAGGGAAACTGAAAGTGTTTTTGATTATAAATCCACAATCCACCAATTTTTAGAAGCTATTTATTCTTTCACTGATTAGCCTCATAATAGTTTTCTGAGTTCTTTCTTGTACTTCATCTTTTGCCTTTTGTAGCTTTCGTTTCCATTCTAGTTAATGAACTCTCCATAGCTACTTCTTGTGCTTGTGGCCTTTCTGTTAATGAGATGCAATATCTGAGAAAATCAACTTTGAAGAAAGCTTTATTTTGTCTCATTGTTCTAGAAGTTTCTGTCCATGATCAACTGGTTCCATTGGTTTTGGGCCTGTGTCATGGTGGAACATCTTTTGAGAGCACACGATGGAATACAGTTGGTCATATCATTAAAATCAGAAAGCAAAGAGAAAGAAAGAAAGAGGTTAGGGGGAAAATGTACTTCCAAAGCATATACCCAGTGACTTCCAACTTGCAACTATGTCATGAATCTTAAGTTCCTACCACTTACCAATAGTCCTTGTATTACTCAGCTTTCTCATCACGGAGATGCTACACTTTACATTGACAAGTTTAAAAAAGAGAAGTCTAATTTGTGTCACAGTTTGAATAATTCAACTTATGGTCATCTGGCTCCAAGCCAGGAATATCATGGTGAAGGAATGAGGCAGCGCAAAGGTGCTTACTTAATTGTGGCTGGGAAACAAAACAAGACACCTGTTCCAGAAAGGAAGGGGTGAGGGACCAGCCGCAGACCCCAGGACTGCATCTGCCTGACCCATTCATCACACTCAGAATGGTGCTCCATCAGTGCCCTGCGTGAGTCTATAGGGGGATTTTGCTGATGCCTACAATGCCTTCAAGTCATTTTTTTTTTCCCTAAACAAAGAACTTCATTCCTTTATATTGGCTTGTGCTATTCTTTTCAGCAGCCACACCCACTTTGATCCTAATTTACATGTTTCCTTTGGGACCAAATTTTAAATTCTTAAAATCCCTTTTACTCTGTTTTTGCCTATGAGTTTCATAAATAATTTGGCTAAAAACATCTATCAGAACCCCTCTCACAACCTGAAAGTGGGGCTTCTTTGAAAATTTATAAATTAGTCCACTTTTAAAAATTATGATTTAGTCCACTGCTTGTAATTTCAGCATCCAACAACGTCTCAGGACAAGGGAAAATACTGACAAATTTATGCCAGAGTGTGACATGTATGGCCTTTAGTCCAATAGTCAATGGACTCCTTATTCCCAAGTAAAACATCAAGAGCTTGGCCTTTGCTGTCTGCATTCCAATTAACATTGCAGTTTTCTGAGCTCTGAGCTTTCTGAAGACTATACTTGTAGTATCATAAGGTTTATCTAGCCCATATCTCCAAACCTTTCCAAACTCTTCTGGCAAATCAGTTCCAAAGGCTTCTAAATCACATGGTCAGGTAGCCACAGTAATGAAACCACTTCTGCAGTATGAATTTTCTCTGCTAGTTAACTTTCTCATCACTGAGTCATAACACCTGAGAGCTATCAGTTAAATGTGAAGAGGTTAAATTTGGGAAATTCAGTCTATACTTGTGTGGCTCCAAGTGAGAAACATCAGGGCCAAAGTATGTGGCATAACAAAGATACTTAGTTCATGGTAACCAGGAAACAGAGTAGGGGAAAAGGACTAGAGAGGAAAAGGTAAGGGACAAAACATAGAACCCAAGGCTACACCACCTAGATGTACCCAAAAAGGTGTTTCACCTATTCCCTGAGTGAACTCCAAAGTGAATCAATTGACAATCCACCCTAACTACCACATTTAGAGGGTTTGGTCCATAGCCAGCTGCTTCCATTGTTTCTAGACCTGTGGCAAGGCAGAAGGTAGCAGATGATGGAGGAAAGCTGTTCCTTCATGGAGGCAATGAGTAAGATAGAGAAAGAGAAAGTCACACACACACACACACATGCCCACAGAGAGAAAGAAAGAGAGAGAGGGAGAGAAACTTACCCTTCAAGGTAAGTCTCCAATGACCTACTTCCTCCAGTGACCTACTTCCTCCAACTAGATCCCACTTCTTAAATTTTGCACTACTTCTCCATAGACGGTTAAATCACGACCCCAACAATGGGTTAATCCACTGATGAGAGCAATGCCTTCCTGATGCAATTACCTTTCAAATGTCCTACCTCAGAACACTGCTATATTGGAGACCATAGTTTCAACACATGAGCTTGTGTGAACATTTGAAACCAAGGCAGAATACTTTCCATTCATGGAGTCTGGGAGAAGACAGATTGTCTGAGTATGGAGTGGGGGGTGCACATGGGGGTTAGGAACATAACTCTAGAAGGAGACAGAATCCTATGTGTATATAGTTTGAAAAACCAGCATAGAAATTTGTCATTTTTATGATTGATTTATACTTTCTTTGTTAGATTTTTTTAAAAATTCTTTTCTGGCTGTGAAAGTATTTACTTTGACATTTGAAGTGATATTAACCAAGATTACAAGGTTTTCATGTTTACCCAAAGGGGTTTTGAGAAGATTGAGTAACATTGTTCCAGTGCAGAATCTCCAGCTTTTTCCCAAATCTGTGGCTTGGCTCTTTCCAGTGCTTCTTATGAGCCTCTTAGGCCTCAGGGCATTGTGTGTCTAGGGATGGGCCATTGGAACTCAATAACTAAAATGCTGCTTGCAATTTCAGAACCTTCTTCATGTTTTGTATGCTTATGTCTTAGTTCCTAACTCTCAGTGGAGGCAATAACATTCCCTCTAATAAATGCCATTGCTGGATTTATATTTTATGAGTGACTGTGCCATGGCTTATCTTTCTTGATCATCATTAAAAACTTGTTATGATCTGACATGTCAGGCTCATCATTTCACACTTGGCCTATTATCAGTTTGGGCAAAAGTTTTTATTCATGAACTGACTTAAGAGATAGTACTCACAATGGCTGACCAGTTGGTCTGACTTCTGTTTTGTTTTTCATCATCTATGTAAATCTATTCAGTAGGCTAGAGTTTATTTAGATGTGCTCTTTATGTAATCCTTGGGATGAGTTGCAGGGATTTTTTTCACCTCTGCAAAGCGTAAAGGTAAAGTCTAACTTCAGAGTCTTTTCTCAGAATTTTATTCATTTTTATGTGAGGAGTAAGATAGAAATAGAGAATATTATAGAATATATCCTGCTTTACTTTCTGGTAGAGCTTACATTATCCCTTCTTCTCACAGTGTTATGTGATCATCATAATTTGCTGCTGTGAGAAAATAAACATCATTTCTCCTAAGGCTATAGATCCTTTAAGTTTCAAGTGTAAATATGAATTGTATCCATATGCAGTTGCTATTCATGTCATTTTGTTTACTAGGTCTAAAGATCTTTGAAGGCAGGAAGCTAGTTTTTTTGCTACTCATTCCCTTATCCCATGCCATGTACAATCCTGGGGCTCAGTGTTGGTTCTGTGATGATGATAATTATGTTTGCCTTATTTTCATACCTTGTATCACATTACTGATTTGATTTTTATACCCCTCTTGCTCTTCTCAGACTGCAGAGTCCACACGTGATTCCTGTATGGAGAACAAGGTGAATGAAATTAACATTGCAAGGCAACTAAGCCAAGTGAACCATAGCAAATATTTGCAGTCAGGCTGTTTCATGGAGCAAGTGGAGTACAGTGATTAAAACAACCTTGGGAGCCTCAATGCCAGTGTTTGACTGTTAATCCCACCATTGTTGGTGGTGTGGCCTTGTCAAATTGTTTAACATGTCTGTGCCTCACTATTTCCATCTGCAAAATGAGGACAGTAATTATGCCTGTTTTAGTAATCAAGAGTGTTAAAGGAAATAAGCCATATCAATTGCCTGTAATAAAACATTAGCTAATAATAAGGCAACATTGTAATTTAAATATTTATATTTCTCATCAGTTGCAAATGTTAAAACTAAAATTCAGTCACATTAAGCAATAGAAAAAAACCATAAAAATCCAATGTTTTAATGCAGTTCTAGAAAATGACAATAATTACAAATATCATAGAAATGAATAGAGACTGGATATGTAAGTTATTGAGTGTTAAATAGGGGCTAAAATCTTTGCTAGCACCATCTCATTTATTTCACAGCACAAGGAGGCAGTTTATATTATTGCCTTAATCTTACAAATGAGGATATATTGCCTCAGAGAGGTGTCATAACCTGCTAAAATAACCCATTAGTGGTAAAGCCACGAATTAAATGAGGTCTTCCTGACCCAAAGTCCCACAAACTCGACCAAAATGACTCCCAAAATGGAAAACCATTTCTTAGTCTAAAAGTAAGATGCTGAAGCACTGTTCACCACGTGTGTGTTAAGTGGAGGGTATTGCTAAACAGTGAAATGTAAACACCGTTTTGAGAGGGAACCCACCATTTACAAGTAAGATTTTATAATCTGTTGGAAGATTCCTCTAGAGGACATGCTAAGAAGATGGCTTGCATGCAACTTAATGAGAGGTTAGATCAAATACACAGGGCTTTGTGTAGGTGGGATGTGCACTGAAAATTAAATTCATGTAGGAAATGTTAATAAATGCATACACATGTTCTTCTTTGTAATGTGTTCCTTGTTTTTCTCATTTTCTCCATGTTAAAACAACGTGCAGGCATCTCCTGGGACCTGCTTTTTCCCTCTGTTTTTTTTTTTTTTTTGGTCTCTGTCTTTCCCCACCTTTTTCATGCCTTCTGAATGCAGTTCCATGGCTTGGAACATCTAGGACTCAGGGGTACAGCTGGGAATGAAGTCACAGTGAATCAAGAATGGGAAAGAAGCCCTTGGGACTTGTGGAGCACATAACATTCCATGGTCATACTGAAACTAAAACTAATGATATTCGGATGGTAGCTCAAGTTTTCCTGTGGCCCATACAATAAAGGTCGAACACTTTTTTACATTGTTCACATCCTTAGGGCATTGGTCATCTTCCAGCCCTAACTGACCATTATGACTTTTCACACTCTCTACTTGTCATCTGGCACGTCTATCCCACTGGCAAGCTCTTTCATTCAGTTTCATGTCTAATTCAAAGGATATCTTCTTCGTAATCTCTTCCTTTTGTAATTTTCCAGGGAAAGTTAGTGACCCTGGGACCATGATTTATCTACTACTGCACATTCATACCTTCTGTGTCATTAAGGTGAGTACTCAGAGACACTTCTCAGTTTTTGAATGATGAGCAAAAGTAGGCTAATCACCTTGAGTGACTTTTTAAAAATTAACTCATCTGGTAAATTTGTTAGATGCTTTTTCATACATATTCAAAAATGTGGACTCTCAGACTGAGAGACATTCAGTATAGGCATCAGATTCCACCACCCAAATCTAGCAGAGCCACAACTGATGCTGTAATTAATCTCTGACTTCAACACCTATGTAATTGACAGGTGCCTCTGATCATTTTGTGTTAGTGGATAATGGTTGTTCACATGTACCACTCTGTTAAGCAGCTTTTTGTTGATGTGACAAAACGTCAAGGTGGAAGAGCATAACAGAGAAAAGCAGCTCATAGCCTGGCGATTGGGGAGCAGAAGGATTTAGTTCGCAAAGGCAAACCCCCATGAACTCCCTTCAAACGGAGTCTACTTCTGACATCTTCATCGCCTCCCAACAATGGCATCAAATTATAAACTTATCAGTGGATCGCTCTGCTAATGGAATTAGACTCCTCATGATCCAATTATCTTCCAAAAACTGCATCTTAAATATGTGCCTTTTGACAGACATTTTAGATCCAAATCATAACAAAGAATCACTTTACCATTAGCATTTGATAGAGGTGAAGACACAACTGATTTCTTAGTCTTTTGAATGAGGCAAAGGGGGTAGGGAGTGGAATGAGCACCCATCTTAGGACCATTCAAATCTAGTTGAAACAAGTTTCAACAAGTTTCAGAGTCTCTTTGAAACTCAATCTCTATGCCTGTGTAATAGTAATAAAAATGTCAATTTTATAAAGGGATGCCAAAAAGAGGTCACATATCTATAATAATGAAGGTATTGTACCCCTCAGTCTGGTCTGGTACATTTTTACTTTCTTTCTCTGTACTTGCCCAATATATTGGACCATTTTTGAATGAACATTCTAAAGTGACTGGGAGTGAGGGGAGTAAAGGAAACAGAAAAGGGAATAAAGGTTTAAGATGGCTGCTCTGACTGAGGATTTATTAGCTGAGTTCTTTAAAAGCCTTGACACTGCTTTGGCATTCAAGCAAGGAGGTTGAGAAGGATAGGAAATGAAAATGTTTTGAATAAAGAATATGGGAAGAACAGATGGGAAGGAAGGCAAGCAGAGCGATCCTCAGGGAGGGGAAGAAGTTAAGCACATTCTCCGAAAGCTCTTCTGAATGTTCAGTGCCAAGAGTTTAGTACAAAGACTGTGGATTTAAGATTCGGATATTGGCATATCATCAGTATGCAAAAGGTAAACAGGAAGAGAAGGAATATGAACACAGTTGATGGCAACTCCATGAGATGGAGTGGGAAGTGGAATGTGCAGGTCCGGGATGATAATCCTTGTCCTGCCATTGGTCACCACCAAGTCTTGCAATCCATTTTTTCCCAGAGAAAAACAACATAATAACAACAACAACAACAACAACAGCAATGATAAAAATAAGCCTATACCATACCAGTGATATCAAATGCAAAAGTATAAAAATAAACAAATGAATATCTCCTTGAGTCAGGTGTCATGGCACATGCCTGTGATCTCAGCACTCAGCAGGCTGAGGAATGAGTATTGCAGCGAGTTCAAGGCCAGCCTGGGCTACAAAGTGAGTTCAAGGTCAACCTGAACTGCATAGTGAAACCTTGTCTCAAAAAGACAGAAAAAAAAAATCTCCTAAATGCTATATCATAAAATTTATGTATGTTGGATAGAGTGTTATTTATTTTGGGGTTGTTTTTTCCCATTTACTTCACCATCCATTCCTTAATGTTCATATGCATGCGGAAGAAAAAAGAAAGATATCAATATACATATTTTTTATGTGAACATAAACATAATATGCTCTGGTACCATGCCTTGATTTGATGCTATGAGGACTTATGGACAACTTGAAACTGTCACTGTTCTGTCCTGTGAGAAAGACCAAAGTTCAGCTAGTGGCCCATTCCTCTTTTCTTCAGTCTGCTCCAGAAACTCAAGGGATGGGTTTTCAGCCAAGCACAATCTCTCTCACACAGATACCCAGAGCATGAGATGCAGCAGCCCGATGACATACATTCTGAGGACTATCTATCTACTTGTTCTTTTATTCATTCATGACTCCTACTCATAAAAAGTTTGCACGGGCTTTTATGGAAGAACCAAGTTCACAGAAGGTATTTCTTGTTTTTACAGCAGCGTATGACACATGTAGTTAACTACACTAGGCTGAAACCCTTCTCTTAGCTTCAAAAAATGCACCATTTTTCTGCCTCTATCTGCTTTCTTTTTGTCTTTTGTAAAGTGTGGGGAGACGGTATGTGTTGTGTAGTTATGATGCGAAGATTAAAGGAAATAAATCTTGGTTTTGGGCATAGTTGCTAGAACATAGTAATATTTGCTAAATGACCATTAAAATATTAGCAGTGATGATAGCCATGGTGATAGAAGTTATGGTTCTCCCAGTAACAGATTCTGTTATAATTATCCCTCAACATCGATTGCTAATTTTTCCGAGTCTTTGCTGGAAGTTGCAAGGAGGCAAATGTCCTACTGCTTAATAATCTAACAGAAGAAATTGCTGGATGTGTTGTTATATAGAAAAATCTTTTGTCAAGGAAAGAGAAGCCTGACAAAATGAGTCTCTCCATTTCTCAATAACGAATCCACAGAACACCATCTTCTGCACCTGTGATCGCCTACCAAAGGTCTATTCCTCCGCATGAGCGCCAGGGATTTTAATTCCTCATCTTTTCAAGGCCTTTTCTGTGGCACATATGATGCATCATTTTGATTTTCAACTTGATTGCCTTGAACAATGCCTAGATTAGTAATGCACACTTACGGGTGCCTCTGCATGAGTTGCAGTGGCATGACCTTGGGGAATACATCTGATCCTTGGCCCCTTATCACAATTCCTCCCATGCTTTCTACTTCAGGGACACTGTGACTTGAGTGGCTTTCTACCACCATCCCCTTCCAACATGATGTCCCTGTAGTTCAGCCAGCAGTATCTGCATAGGAACCTCTGAAACTGTGAGACAAAAGCAAACCTCTCCTTCAAGTTTCAGATGTTAGATGTTTTATCCCAACAGATAAAAAAAAATGACCAATATAGCATTTATTCTCCCTCCACTCTGTTCTGCATTATTAATATCTCCTTCTCTACTGAATCAGTCCATTAACATATTTAATATGGTTTTGCCCATTAGATAAAGAAACTCTCTTTAGACATCACATTCCCTCCACCCAGTGTGTTTTCTCTCTCCTTCTTAACGTTATTCACTTGCTAAAATGCAACTTGCTCATTGTCCATTTGCCCTTCAATTCCCTTCACTTAGGTTTCTATCAACTTCATGCTAGAATACATGTGATGAAAGTCACCAATAACCCTCATGTTGTCACATCAGTAGGTGTAGTTTGTCTTTTTCCTCAGTACGTTTTAACAGTGACCCGCTCTTCTGTTGGCATACACTCCTCTGCTTCTATAGGCATCTCTTGTACAGTGAAGATAAAGTGAACCTAACTGGATATATTTTGGGGAAAATCACATATGTTTTTCCTCAAAATCTTTTCCCCTTAGCAACACTGTTTGAGAAATTAGGCCAATCTAGGAATTGATTTCCAAACCAAAAAGATAGACTCTTTCATGTTTCTCACTCCCTTCTCTGTTGCTGACTCTTTATCTCCATTTCTGTACTTTGTATGTATGCACTTGGCTCTTTTCCTCTAACTCTCTGTTTATGTCTTTCTCTGTCTCAAAATTCCTATCCAGTTCACAATCAATCCAGCAGTAATGTATTATCTTATCCAAATGAGTTCTGAATTCATTATTATTATCATCGTTATTATTGTTTCCTTTACTAGCTCATCTGTCCTTATCTCTCCTAATGTAGGCTATATTGAATTCTTGTTAGAATCTTACAACTGCTCCTACTCAATTTCCCATTTCTCCACAAGTGTATGTTCTTTACTGCACATCAAACTTGGGTAAGCATGGTTGGTTCTTTTGTCTGATTGGTGTCACTAAAAATCTAATCCACTTGTCAAAAAAGAAGTCCAAATTACTCAAAATGACATGTATAGGTTTTTCCTGACGGTTCCTTTAATTTTCTTTTATGGCACCCTTACTTTATTACTTTATGTTTAGACAACAAGGATATTTGGGGTTCTTGACATGTTCTTTCTCTTCTTCATAAAATCATGTCTAACTCCCCTCCCAAAGAATAGCTTTTCCAAAAGAAGTGTATGTCATTTTTTATTTGACCCTGATACCTCTGTATCTTACATACATTTCTATGAGTAATTTGTACATATGCTTGCATCCCCTCATATTATGGATTATCAAATAGGCTGTACATTTGAATCATCTGGGAAGTTAAGACAAAACAAAACTATGGCCTGGGTTTTATACTTAGAGCTTCTGATTTAATTGGTATGGAGTGTAGCCTGCACATTAGAGATCAAAAATAATATCCCAGTGATTCTAATGTGAGTTAAGTTAGAGACTAACTCCTTGAGGCTGATGTTCTATTTTTATTTTTAATCCCTGCATCCCAGGTGTTCTACATTCTGTCTGGCACATAGTTGGAATAAAATTCATGTTGTTAAAAATGCACGAAGCAGTAAATGAAGAGCTTATGATGCAATAAGATATTTAACTCCCAAATGGGAAAATTAAAGTGAAGAAAGGCAATTTTTCAACAGCATTTAGTAAATGTTGAATGTCTGGAATAGACTTTAAATAGTTATAATACTAAAATATGAAAAAGTAAAACAAATAACCGAAATTATAAAAGGGAAAATCACAGTTCAGATTGGAGAAGTCTGAGGTCACTTTCAAAATGAATAAAAGGCAATAAAGAGGGAGAGTTTGATGGGAAGACTTAAAAGTACAGGAATATTAATAGAAGTTTAAGATAGGTACTGTGATTTTCTTTGGAAAGATGGCACTGAATTGGTATAAAGCTTTAAGGGAAAAACTCATTCAAATTACACAGTCTGTTTTTCTGAGTTCCATCCATTAATGAGGATTTGCAAGCAGATGAACAGATTAAATACTTTGGTTACAAAATCTTAGTAGAAATCATGATATCACAGTCGAGGAAGGTGGGATTGTGTCCCAGGTAAAAAACCTGAAATTTAGAAAAACATTGTGTGATTTTGTCAATTAACAGCTTTGTGATTTTTGGTATATCATTCAAATTCTCTAAGTCAGTTTTCACAGAGTGAAGATATTAATACTTTTTTCACAGAGTAATTAGAGAGATAAATATGCCAATTTATGTGAAGTGCTGAGGAGAGCTCAACACAGAGTAAATGTTAATTTTCTCATTACAGATGTAGCACTATCTATCATTTAGGTAGAAGGATAGATCTGTAATGAGTAGGTATCCACTCTATTCAAAATATAGATACCAGAGCTAACACATGAAAGTATCAAAAAAAGAAAAGTGAAATTGTGTCAATTTTTGTTACAAACAAAAAACCAATTTCCACTTTAGAAGTAAATCTGTAAGTATAAAGATATGTTTCTCACTCTGTTTTGTTCAGATATACTCATGCATGTACACAGACGCACACGTACACATACATACAGCACTTTACAACTGTACTCAAATCACCAAATTAGGGAATATTAAAATGCTCCTCTCTAAGCTCTTAATTATTAACAAATTTATACATAATCCATACACAGGATAACCAACTGTTGCTAGGAGAGGTCATTAAATTTCCACTGATTAGATAAGAGTAATTTGCAATTAGCCTAGAAATTGTTAGAATAAAAATGGGCTCATCTAAATTTCTGGAGTGTTCTTGAAAATATTCTCTTAGGTTGTCTAAATAGTCATATAATTGTATTTTCATGGCCAATTAGTTTGATGACAGACTTGAATTTTCCAAGACTTTTTTCTTTTCCTTTTTTTTTTTTTTTTTGGTAGTGTTACTGAGAATTGAACCCACGGACTCACCACATGCTAGCCACGTACTCCTCTAAACTGAACATCTATCTCATTTTATTTTTCTTTTTCATACCAAAAGTTCTCTGTCACAGTGATACAAATGATCCTTAAAACAGATCAAAGTTATATTGAAGTGTAGGTTTCCCTATCAGTCTCAACTTTCTAATGAAATTATATAAATTCATCGGAGGAAACGTACAAATTTACTGATATTCTTCTTGTTGACACATTTTAAAAATATCTCTCTAAATTTGCTTCAAGATTGCCAAAGGCTGCCTCTTTATAGAGGTCATGTCATTGTTTTCTTCTTTAGCATTTCATAAACACTCATGCTGTGAATCACATAGCTCAGTTCACTGAAAATAATGGACCCTTCCCCAGTGATATGATTTTAATCAAATCTCTTTTCATCACATAAGACCTGCTTGATCCTGAGCAAGCCAAAGAAACGCTCTCCAAAGCAATGGCCCCATCTTAAAATAGAAATACATTCCTATTGAGAGGCTTCCAGTGAGAATCACCTGATTTGATTCAGGTCATACATTGCAGGTACAATAAGTGATCTACTATTATTAGCCTTTCTTACATACTTACTGATTTTCTGTAGCATAATCTCTATTTACTCTGATCAATTGTAGTCCAAGAGGAGACTTGTTATTTTAATTTGGAGTCTTTGTTCATTTACCATACTGCTTAATATGAAGCATATCATTGAGAAATGCTTCAGTAGCACAGCAAAGTTTCTGGTGTATATACTTGTCTGTGGGGAATGCACTTTCTCAAAAAAATTTATGTGGGATAGTCATGATATGTGTGTATGCATGCGTATATATCTTTGGGTATTTAAACATAAATATTGAGAAACATCTATAAAATGCATGTATGTTTGAAATGAATACACATACACAGTTGGGTGCACTCAGAAGATTGAGGCAAAAGGACACAATTTGAGACCAGCCTGAGCTACACAGTGAGAACATGCCTTTAAAAAAAACCACAGGTTAATATATAAGCTACACGCATTGAACAAATATAGGGAATCAATGTACAGTAAATGTTTGAATTTGATTGCATACTGTGAAGATTTCAGTCTTTGAGGACCTATTTTATGGGTTTATAAGGCAAATATGTTACTAGTTTATATATATTTATACAAATGTGAATGTATATATGTTTAACTGTAAATTTATGTAATTTAATTTTTGTAAATTATATTGCATGCATGTAAAACTAAATTGTATATACATACAAGTATATATTCATATACATACAATTATATACTTATCCATGTATATTTACATATGTATATGTAAATGTATTATACATTAGACTGTGTATTAAAGTGGTCATACATATTGGTATATATATCATATATATATATATATTATTCTAATGGGTATTCATGGTACTATAATACTTTGCTAGTATACACATTATCAGAAATATATATTTGAATATATTTATTATATACTAATATCATACATTCATTATAAGTCACATATCCATGAATGTAATATAGGTAGAACATTCCTACTTTGAAAATCCAAAATCCAAATGTTCCAAAATCTAAAAGTTTCTGAGGACCAATGTGACACGACAAATTTAAAATTGGACAGTTGACCTCAACTGATGAGATACAAGGAAAGCATAAACTGAAAGTTGTGTGTAAAATTTTCTTCAGAATAGGTGTATCAGGTCTACAGGAAATGTAAATGAGTTTCATGTTGACTTGAGTCCTAGCCCCAAGATAGCTCATTATGTATATGAAAATAACCCCAAATCTGAAATCCAAAACACTGTTATTCCAGGTATGTTAGATAAGGAATGCACACACACACACACACACACACACACACTCACACAGGGTCCTGAGGGTCCTGAGTGAAAATGAATGGGACTCTGTATTTATCTTTTCAGTCTCCCCTTGCTGCAAATTTATCCAGACCTCATCAACCCTATTTTTCTACCACAACATTAAGTTCACCACTCTCTCACTAGTGATGAGGGGACAGACAAGAGCCCAATGGTATATGAGAAACAATTGGTATCAGCTCTTAAGCAAACTCATAAATTTTCAGGGATTTTGAAAATCAGCTGTTAAAACAGAACTATTAGTAAAAATTGTGTTATATAAACTTGCAATTAAATCAATTAGTATTAAGGACAAAGTTAATAAATTCTCAAAACCCATGACTTACTAATGACTTTTATCTACATTGTGCTGTTGTCTATACTCTTGCCATTATTTGTGTGTAGTGTTAGCTTTGTGGGCAGGTACTATGGAATCACACAATATTGTGTGTTGTTGTGACTTCTCTATGAAGGGGCCTCTTGTGGGTAGCTTGTAATGAGCCGCGGAAGGAGCATTTATATCACAGAAACTGACTAGTGCTTAGGTCAGTGTTCTTTATTTCCCCCCTGGAGAGGGAGATGAGAGCACTTAGGGTCACTGTCCCTGAAAGTTTCAGTTCTCTGGTGTACTTCACTATCTTCTTGCAGATTTGAGGTCTAGTAGTTAAATTAAGTGGTTGTAAAAGGAGAGCAGAATTGGTTTATAGATATGTATGGGTAAAAAATAGATAACTCACATAAAACTAGTTAAATTACATCCAATAAGGAAATTACAGTCCATAGAGGGCAGGAATATTTCCCTAGAAACTGTCATAGAACACACACACACACACACACACACACACATACACACACACACACACTTTTGAAAAATGAATTTAATTTTCCACCTTCAGATAAAGCTCTTTCCTACCTTTGCTCTCTACAGCTCTGTCTTAAACTTTTCCTACTCCCTCTCTCTCTCATCCCTCTACTGAATTACTCAAAAAGCTGTAATTCTAACTTGTTCTCTCCTTTTCTATTATTCCACTAATCTGTCCCCACCCACCTAATTAAGGCAATCACTTCCTTCTGCCTCCTGTAGAGCAGCTTTAATCCCTAGTATAGTTGGCACAGTTCCTTCAGTGCATAGGATCTAGTACTGACGTCATAGGCCCTTCGCACAATGACCCCTGTGCCCGCCTTCCTATCTTCTTTACTGTGTCCTGGCCAGGCCAGATCCGCTGCTTAGAAGCCACTCTGCAGCCTTTTAGCTAGTCCCCATCCACTAAAGTGTTCATCAGGTTTACTCAGAAAATCAAATTTTTTCTCCTATATTTTTCTCTAATTACTCCCTCCAATCCTTTTCTGGGTTCTCAAGACACAGAATTAATCTGATCAAAAATCACTGGGGTAAAAGGTGAGGGAGATGTGGTTGCTAGTACATGTTAAATCAACACCGATTCTTCAGTTTCCTGGAAAAGGAAGGAAATTTGCTTCATAGAGTCCATGAAGAAAATGTTAATAGTCATAGTGTTAAAAAAACAAAAAAACAAAAAAACAAAAAACAAAACAAAACAAAACCTTAAAGTAAGACCAACCATCCAAACTTGAGCTCTGGTACAAAAGTAAAAGGCTGATGTTTGAGGAATCAGTGCCTGGTCTGTGAAATTATTTCAGAGCCATCACAGAAATGATGACTGGATGAAGTAGGAAGTTGGATTAAAGTTTGTAAAGTTCCCTCCACTCTTAGCCATTTGGTTCCATGAATCTCTGAGTCTGAGCCTGAAACATCAGCCATGGGACCAATATTTTTGACTCACATTCATTTCACACTCCTCATCCCCCATGCCTTGTACAATTTATAGCATAATTTCACATCCCTGCTTGAAAACAAAGTGGGACTTCTTCATTACCTGTTCCCCACTGGATTTTGATCAGTCCTTTGAGGTAAGCCTGAACTGCTTGCTTTCTTCAAATGGAACAAAAGGGTAAATTGTCCCCAGTGACATAGTAAGTTACTTTTCAAAGTAGAAAAAAAATTATAAAGTAAAACAAACTGCCAAAGAACCTTAATCAAGCATTTCTGCAATAGAGAATGAAACACAAGCTGAAGGATGGGGACTTGAATATGCAGAGATAATAGCATTTCTTACAACGCCTTTAATCCACGGCTCTTAAACATCATGTGAAGCTCTGTTATTGCCCTCATTTTTCATCTTATTATTATTTAGCATCTGTATTGCAAGGAGTTTAAGATTTGTTTTTATTTGCAATCCCTCAAAAATCTCATGGTGGGGAAGGCAGGGATGGGGACTTCCTCTGATTCTGATGAGATGAATAGCATAGATGAATTAAAGACTTTACTTGCATATCTGTCTTCAGTCAACAGGAGCCAAGGTGGACACCAAGCACTTGACTTTCAGATCTACATCCTGAGTTGGGGACAGGTTACACCCTGGAAAGGGATCATTCTGTGGTGCAAAAAGGCCTGGGCCCCTGCGTAGTGATTGAACTTTGGTAAGTCAATTTTTTTTTCTCTAAACCTTGTTTGTCTCTTCAGCATTGCTTCTGTATCTGTAAACGCAGTCACTCTGAGAATACATTAAAGTAGGGTGTTCGAAGCAGAAGTGGTTTACATACAATAGCCATTACCTTTTCTTCTTCTTTGGGTATATGTTTTGGGGACAATTTTGTACAAGGAAGTAAAGTATATGAAGTGGTTTGCACTGAGAAAGCACAGATGCATCCCAGTCTTTAAGGATCTGACTGCACAAATCCCAGATAGAGTAATTATTAAAGCTGGGTACAAACTCTTTGTTACACATCCCACTGAAAAATGGAGTCTGATGTCATTAAGAAGTAGAGATTCAGAGCATTAATGACTCATCAGACCCTCAAAGAGTGAGTTAAAGTGATGCTATGTCAGTTCCAGAGTTAGCCTTTCAGAGCACTACAGCATCAACTTTGGCTTTGGGACCAGATGTTAGAGATGTCATGCATATGAACTTGAATTGACAGTCCCAGCTGAGCTTACACTTATGATTAACACAGAATAGCAGCCATCTTGAATCATCTATTACTGCTCATTTGACAGCCAAATACAACTAAGTGACTTTGGTCAATGTCAAGTGGAACAAAAGACTCAATCACCTTAGCCCTGCCCAAATTCTTGATCCATCCAAATATATAATAAGGTCATGTTTTAAGTCATTATGCTTTCATAGTTTGACATGAACAACGGAAAACTTGAACATCAAGTGTTATTGGCAAACTGAAAACCACAGTAATGGAAAACTGAAGATTCATCCTAAGCCACTATCTACTTTTCTAATACAGTATTCAAAATTCCCCAAACATTTTACATGATGTGTGCTTCTCCATATAGTCTCTCTCTCTATAAGGCCCAGTTGCATATTATACGCATATCATCCAGACCTTTTGTAAATATCACTTCCTCACCGAACACTTTGTTAAACTCTGTAAGAAGAAGCAATGCTATCTGCTCTAAGACAAACCAATGTCAGTAATACAGCATAAAATGTACCTAATCTCTCTCATGTCACAGAATAATGTGCCTTTGACTTTTCTTTGGGATGGCTCCACTCCAAGAGTTATGATAAGTTTCAAAGCCCCTTACCTTTTGGGGTACCTGTCCTTCGATCTTATAGATATTCTTCATTAGGTCCTCTTTATTAGGCCAGACAAAAGAAAATCATGCATGAGCCAATCTCAAGGGAAATCACACAGGCCATGTAATAATAGTTTTTTTTTCCTTGTAGAGCTTTTTATTATCATTTAATAAAATTGTGCATGTAAAGCACGCATATCAGAGAATCATATATATTTCCTCCCATCTGCCATCATGTATAATTAGTCACATGGCTCCAATGTACTCAGTAAAGGCTAGAAAATGTAGCCATCCTGTTGTCTCAGAAAAATGGAAGGGACAGGTAAGACCCAGCAGCAGGTGGTATTTCATACGTATCCTGTCTTCAATGCATGAAAGCAATTTATCTGCTTATGTCCAGATATTTCACTCACTGAATCAACATGAATCCCTTACTATATTGCAGGAACTGTTCTCTATATAGCCTTGTGGATGGAGTCTTATTTTCATAAATACAGAATAATGACTAAACAAAAATAAGAAGGAGACTCAGATACACTCAGTCTCTGTTACTCCACTTTTGTCAGAGGTAATTCATTCTTGTCCCTACAGACAATGGAGAATGATGGTAGGTAGGAGAGTTTCAATCAATCTTGATGTTATATTTGTTCCAGGCTACTTTTCTCACTTGTGTGACCTGGAAAGATCACTTAACCTCTCCAAGTTTCAGTTTCAGTTGTAATGATGATAACAATATCCATGCCATACAGTGAGTTACACTAGTAAAATATAGGTCTCATGAAAAAATGCCCCAAAATGCATTTCAGTCTTTCCTCCAGCTTCTCTCTGAAAACACTTTCTGTACCAAAGATGAATGATCTCTCTTCTGCATTCTTGGCAGACACTGTTAATCAGTTATGACATTTTTTTCCCCACTCATTTTGTTACTGGCCTTTGAATTCTTTCTAGTATGCCTTTCCAGGAGGCTTAGATCAATATATTAGAGTTAGTTTTAAAACAAAACCTCATTGTGATCTTTCATCTAAAACATTCACTTGACAGAAACTCCTGCCCCATGCTTTCCATTATTGTTATGTTTCACAGGGATGTATTTGCTTCTACATGGGCTGGTTGTTAACTCTTAGAGGATGGAGATCTACTTTCATTGTCCTCCCATTCTCTTATGCTAAGTGTAAAATTTGGCACTGAACAGATTAACTGCCTCTGAACTGAATATATAACAAAAGAAGTAAAACAAATTGTTTACTCTGAGTAGACTATGAGTTATATCTATGCATATAATTTTATGAAGTGTTAATAAACTCATAGGAGGATACCAACATTATGTTGAGTTTGGTGCGAGTTTCACTGTCCCCTTGGGTCTTCTTAATATTTTACCTGGACTCTACATCAGGCCAGATGAGCCTGAAACTGGGGCTTGAGTAGTCATTACTAAAGTCATTAGCCAATAAATGTGGGGGCTTAGACACAACATTAGAGCTCTCTGAATTCAAATTCCATATGCCGGACCGCAGTGCTACACTGCTGTCAAAGGTAACTCTCTTTGCTTCTTTCTTCTCAGTTTACTCTTGGTTGTGGAAAAGAAAAATCAATTTAGGGGTCAAGGATAGAATTAGACAACCATGTGGCAGAAACAGTTTAGACAGGAAAAATGAGAGAAAGAAGTAGGCAGATGAGTGATACAGGTCATAGTAAAAAAAGAAGAGACTGTTTCCATGAGACAAATGTAGCAAAGGACCCCATAAAACAGACATGTTTTAAAGAAAGTGTGGGGGCCTGTATAATTTTCCCCTAGATTAATACTGATTCATTTGTTAAAATAAAAGGGAAAATATTACAAATGAATATTTATTAACAAACTCAACTGTGAATACTCTATTTGGAAAATAATTTCTTCTTTTATGATTTCTTTACATCATATTTCTTTTTGTACTTGAAAAATAAAAACAAAAACTAAAGTGATTTTTCTGGGGATACCTCAGCTGTGGCATCTCTGAAAATGGTGGAAAAAATGGAGAGAAGCTACACCTTCCTATGAAGCAAGCCCTGCTATGCTGATGGGTAAGAGCCTCAGCCAGAAGAGAAACAATACTTTCCCATGGAGCAAGTCCTCTTATGCTGATGAGTTAAAGCCTCCACCAGAGGAGAAACCATGCCTTCCCATGAGCCAGCCAGTATGTGAGCTGTAAAACCAGAAGAGCACCCTGCCCCGCACTGATTTGGGGGACTCAAGGATTTTCTTGAAATAAAATGCTAATAAGATAATCGCTAGTGAGAAAACAAGATGGCAGAACTGTAAGCAGCAGAGTAAACATCCTCCCTGAGAGATACTGTCCAGATGCTGGAATATAGCAACATGGGGAAGACAAGAAGGAAGCAAGTGGGTCCTCTGGACCCAGGAAGAATCTAAAGCAAGAATTGAAGCCCACAGAAAGAGTAAAAAGAAACACTTAAACAAAGAAGGTGGTAGCTGGTGGTGCCTTTGCCTGGAGCTGGATCCACCGTATGAGACGACCTGCTGGAACCTGGGGACACACGATCGAGGTGCCACAGCAGCGGTGACCCCTGAGACCTCTGCCAAGAGAGGCGGCATTGGAGAAGAGTGTCAGTGGATGGGGGAGCAGACCCGGAGAATGGTGAGTACAGAGGTCCTCACTCTCCCGTGTGAGGGGGCCATCAGCTGGGAGACATCTTGGAGTTCAGCTTGGGAGTCCTAGCTTTGCACAGACCCATGGAGGTTGCTCAGGTGGAGACTTGCCCCCATGCACATACTGGGGGCCACCTCGGAGGGTCCCTGTTGGTGACCAGCTTGGTCTGGAGATGGAGGTTCTGTGCATTCTCCAGGGATGGTGGTGGAGAGTCCGCAGGTGACCAGCCCAGGTTCTCAGGCAGTGGCTGGCCCCTGTGTAACCCCACCAGCCATTGAAGAGCCAAGGCAGTCTGGGGAAAGGCAGCAGTTAGTGCTGTAACAGCGCCCCCAATGGCAACCATCAGATATCCATAATGAGCACTGGCTAGAAGAACCAGTCTCACTTCAGAGAAATTGCAGCCAGTATAAGGAGTGCCTGGGTCTCCAGTACCCGTTTGCCCAGAAGAACCCAGGAATATGTCAAGACAAAGAAGCAAAAGGCAGTCTCTGGTCTCCAGTTCAAGCAGAGCAAGTCTAGGCAATGCAAAAACAGAAGAGATCAGGAATCCCACAACTGAAGTTTCTGAGGTGATGGCAACTAAAATAAACAGCTTCAAGAGGCTATAAAAGAAATTAGAACAGAAATACTAACTCAACTAAAAGAAGAAATGAAAAACATAATAAAAGAACTGCTAGGCAACTCTAAGGGAGACACAGATGAAAAAATGGAGCATAGGAAAATGAGGGAAACCTTGAATGAACAATACAAAAAAGATTTAGAATACATGAAACAGATTCTAAGAGATAACCAGGAAATCAAAAACTGCAATGAAAGTTGGCAAAACCACTTGAAAGAAACTAAAGATAGATTTTCAAACCTTGAAGATAGGTTAGCAGCTTGTGATCATGAAAGGAAAGATCTCATAAAAATAACAAGAAACCTGGAAGTAACAATACAATGGTTGCAAGACAACCCACAGAAGCATAACTTAAGAATAAAAGGTGTGAGTGAAAAAGCAGGAGTCAGTACAAATGAAATTAAAAGCCTATTTACAGAAATAATTTTAGAAAACTTCCCAAGCATGGGAAAAGGAAGTGACTTTCAGATAAGTGAAGCATATAAAACTCCAGCTAACCATAACCAAAATAAATCTACACCCAGACATATAATAATCAATATTGCAGAAATTCAACACAAGAACAGAACGTTAAAAGCTGTTAGAGAAAAGAAACAGATCACCTACAAAGGAAAACCCATCAGAATCACAACAACCTTCTCAACACAAGCCATCAGGTCAAGAAGAGCTTGAAGTGAAGTATTTCAAGCCCTGAAAGAAAACAACTTCCAATCCAGATTGATGTACCCTGCAAAATTATCTTTCAAAATTAACGGAGAAATAAGATACTTCCACGACAAAGAACAACTGAAGGAATTTATGACCACCAAACCAACCCTACAAAGAGTACTGAAGGACATTTTAGAGAGAGATAAAAAAGACCACAGCTCCAGAAACAGTGGCAGAGGGATATCGCTGAGCAGGGCAGACAACTGAGTAGAAGGGAAAAGTGGGCAGCCAACTGCAGGAAAGTGGGATGGTGGAGATGAGGCAGTGCATGTTGGCCTTAACCATTAACATAGATGGCCTCAATCCACCAATGGAAAGAAACACAGGCAGAGTGAATCAAGAGACAGGATCCACCAATATGGTTTATACAAGAAACATATTAAACTCGAAAGGGGGTTCATAGACTGAAAGTCAAAGGAGAGAGAACCATGCTGTATGTGACAGGGAAACAGAAAGAAGTGGGGGTAGCTTGCCCATAGTGGACAAGAAATGTATGGCATTTTTATCCAATGGAAAACTACTCAGCTATAAAGAAAAATAACCTCAAGCCTCTTGTGGGTAAATGGATACAATTTAAGATTATGTTCATGGATGAAATGGCCCAGAGCCACATGGGTGAGCATCATGTTATCTCCCTAGGAAAAAAAAAAGCTAAAGGAGTTAGCAGGATTCAAAATACACAATACATATTGTCAAAACTAAAAGGGAGGAAGTGTCTAAAAAGGGCAGGCAGAACTATATTGAATAGGAGTGGTGATAATGGACATCCTTGTCTTGTTCCTGATTTTAGGTTGAAAGTTTTCTCCATTTAGTAAGATGTAGGTTGTTGGTTTGTGATATATGGCTTTTATCAGGATGAGGTAGAGACCATCTATTCCGATTTGCTGTAGGGTTTTTATCATGAATGGGTGTTGGATTTTGTCGAAAGCTTTTTCTGCATCTATTGAGATAATCATGTGGTTCTTGTCCTTGGCCCTGTTGATATGGTCACCATGCACTAAAATAAAGTCAAAATGGATCAAAGATCTGAATATAAAAACAGAGACACTAAACTTACTAGTAGACAGAGTAGGTAAAAATCTTGATGACATAGGAGTAGGCAGAGAGTTCATGAACAAAAATCAGATTGCATGGGAAACACTTCCCAGAATCAACAAGTGGGATCTCATCCTACTAAAAAGTTTTTGCAAGTCAAAGGAAATCCCCAACAGAGTGAAAAGAAAACCCACAAACTGGGAAAATATCATAGCCAATTGTCCATCAGAAAAAGGACTTCTATCTAAAACATATAAAGAATTAAAAGAAATCAGGCCCCTAAAATTCAAGGACCCAGTCCAAAAATGGGCATCTGAGATGAATACACACTTCTCAGAGAAACACAAATGGCAAATAAATATATGAAAAAATGTTCAACATCAATGGTCATTCGGGAAATGCAAATTAAAACAACGCTGAGATTCCATCTCACCCCAGAAAGAATGGCCAAGATTAAAAAATCAACCAACAACAAATGCTGGAGGGGCTGTGGGGAAAAAGGAACTCTTCTACACTGTTGGTGGGAGTGTAGACTGGTGCAGCCACTGTGGAAGTCGGGGTGGAGATTCCTCAAGAAGCTAGGATTGGAGATTCCATTCAACCCAGCTATCCCACTTCTGGGCATTTTCCCAGAAGAATTGAAAACATCATACCACAGTGATATCTGTGCACCCATGTTTATAGCAACCCAATTTGTAATAGCCAGATCTTGGAACAACCCAAGTGCCCATCAATCAAAGAATGGATAAAAAAGGTATGGTATTTTTATACAATAGAGTACTACTCAGCTATTAAGGAAGATTGCATTGAGACTTTTGTAAGTAAATGGTCACGACTTGAGACCATACTTGTAAGTGAGATAAATCAAACCCACATGTGTAAATACCGTATTTTCTCCCTAGTGTAAGAAACGGAAAAGTATATATGATCCAAAATCTATAATAAATACTACATAAGGGTAAAAAACAGCTCAAAGAGCAAAAGTAACTGGGAAGGGAAAAGGCAGAAAGAGAAAAGGGAAGAGGAAAAGATATAAACCTGTATATATGTATATGTAAGATAACTAAAATGAACACACTGCTGAATCTATTCGTTATTGAGAAAGAACAATTAATACTCGTGATTAGATCAATTTTACATGCCTATATCTGTTAATGTGAGTAACCATTTTAAAGATAAAGATACACAATATTGCAACCATTGTCAAGTTTCTATCATCCGATTTTGTAAACCTGCAATGTTACTGTTGTGTATTTACTCTAGTTGTTTGTTTGTCTCTTTTGCTTTTTGCTTTTCTTTCCTGTGTCCATTTTCTCTTAAATAAATTATAAAAAGATAATTGCTAATTTAGCATCTCTCTTTTCTTTTCATTTTATTCAGTATTATACAATATTGTGGCAATATGCTTTATTATTTTTGTGATCATAAACCGTGTTATGTGCAATGGAACACAATAGAAATAAAAAAACAAAAAAAGTGATTTTTCTGAGTGCTAAATGCTAGCAAGAGTTGTACAGCTTTGGAGTATTTTTGCATTTAATTTCTAAGAAAATTCTGCAGCCTTGTTGGTATTATCCAGTTCTACCAATGATAAAAGCAAGGAGTGAAGGAAGGATTCACTCTGGCAGTATTTGTAGCTAGTAAGTGTTCTGCACAAGACTAAAGGCTATTTGTTTTTCTCATGCATGGAAGTTTTCTCTGCTCTCAGTATCTATTATCCATAAATGATTTTATGTTTTTAACTCCTTATTTTGTAGCCATAAGAAAAGGAATTCAAAAATGCTTTCTGCCCATAGAAGAGTTCTTGGCATACAGTAAATACTTAATAGTGAACTGAGTAAGTACAATATATAGACATAAAAAGCTAACTTTTTGTACATTGAAAAAAAAAGATACTTGTAAAATACCACCTGCTGATGGTTCTGAAAATAATAGTAGGAGTTGAGTTGGTAGTAGGAAGTGAAGTGAAATTTCTTGGAGTTGATTATTTCTGTCTGTACATGTGAGCACTGTCCTTTACTGTGTGGTTGGTAACGTAAGTTCATGCTATTTTCACTTATTATTGTAGAACTTTCTGTGTCCTCCTGTGCCTCTGCACAGTTTGGAAAAGGAAATGATTAAAGGCCGGGAGAGGGAACTTGGGATAAGAGATTAAAGGAATTCAACCTAAAGAAAGGAAAGGTACAGGGCCAACTTAACAGTCTTCAAGTGCCTAAGAGGATCCTATAAGAGGAAGGTGAGGAAGTTCACATCAGGAAAGCACTGGGTTTAAATTACAGCTTCGAAGAGTTCAGAGAGGGGAATTAATGAAGAACTGCTTGGCTATGGTACTCAGGCACAAAAGCAAGCTCCACTGAGGAAGCTGTCTTTTTTCTCTTTCTAGATAGAATCATTAAGTGAATAGATGTTCTTATGCTTTGTGTGGGGAGTAGGGGTTATTCCTAATAAATTCATTAGTTACTTGTGTCTCTGGCCATGTTTCAGACACTATGACAGGCATTTTTTCTTATTTATTCAGGAAGGAAGAGTTATATCCATTTTTATAAATGAATATGCTGAAACTGAGAAGTCAGACTGCTACCGTTAGCAGAGTCAGGACTGAAAACGAGCTCTGTCCGGCACCAAACAACAATAACAGTGCAATAAACATTTGCGGATGATGTCCTGTGCAGAAGGCACATTGTGTTAAAGGATTTTGTGCATTATTCCATTTGAAACTTCAACAACCTGTTTTAAAATAGGTTTTAGATCTCAAATTTTCGTGGACTGCTGAATGGTAATATTACCTGCTTAAGGTAATACATCTAGTGAATGATAATGTCAGACTTAAGCTCAGGTCTGTCTTGTTATCAAGATGTTTTTTTCTTTCTATAACATACCACACAAAACCAAACTTTTATATTTAGGGGTCAGGAGCATTCAGTGAATTCTAATCAGTATCTGCCACATAATAGAGAAATAAAGAACGTTACATAGGAAGAAGACATGACTTCTTATTGGAACAGATATAGTAAAGTACTCAAAGAGAGCATCATGGTAGGAGTTAGATTGCAACAGGGTATCTTAGACAGTGGTATTTTCTCTTAGACATAAGGAGTGGAAAAAAGATGAGCTGATCAAGAAAGAAGGAAAATTGAGCAAAAGTAACAAAACTAAAATACAATGAACATAATGAGAGACTGGCACAACAGAAGATATATTGAAGTAGATGATGTCAGTTGACGTCAGTGTAGAATGCTTCATAGTGGTTCTTACAGATGAGGTGATGGTGTATATGTCTTATGGCTTGTATTTATATGTCCACCCAAAAGTCTTACACTGTCATAGATGGGGCTTCTTGAAGATCATTGGATCTAGGGGATACGATGTTGGGATTAAGTGTATGATGCTGGGAATGGCTGTGGGTGGCATCAGTCCATAGGCTAACACCCTGAATGGAATTGAAAGGTACAGAAATAAGGTTGCTGTTGCTTCTTTGCTACTGCTTCTGTGGCTTTGCTGCTTCGCTGCTTTGCTGTCTTCTGCTTGCCCTGCTTCACCATGGATGTCTCTCCTCTGTGATGCCCCTCTGCCATGCCACTCTGTCTTGGAACCAGACTGAAAACACCACAAACTGTGAGCACATATAAACCTTTCCTTCTTTGAATTAGGTGTTGGGTGTCTCAGTAACAAGAAAAACAAGCAAGACAATACATGTTTCATTTTTCTCCCAAGCAAGAAGAATGTCCTTCCTTTCCAAATCCTTTATATGTAGGACAATGTGACTGTGTTCTGGCCTCTAGTACATGGAAGGAGTGATATGTCCCACATTTAGGCAGTGACATGTGAGAGGAAGTGATATGTACTCCTTTTGTCCCATTTATGAGAGGTTTCAGGTGCTTTTACAGCCCTTGTCTTTTCCTCAGGGCCATGTAGCTAGACAGGAGGGTCCATGGAATAATGTAACTGCAATATAAAGGGAGCTTGACTCCCTGAGATCACAGATGAACAGTAATCTGCCTAAAAGAATCAGCCAACCAGGAACTTTCATAAGTAAGAGAAAGAACTTCAGCTACCCATGTGAGAAGTTAAGAAAATGAACTCAGCTTGGGACTTTATCTTTTTAAACTTTCTCCAGTGTGTATTTACCATATGGTTTATCCATGGATACGCTTCATTCCAAATGACCTTTCGATTAAATATATCTGAATATTTGTCATTTTACATACTGTATTAAAAGTTTATAATACATGCCAATATATTAAGGACTCTGAGATGTCCCAAAATAAAGAATTCTGATAAAGTGTTTAATTTGATATTTTCCTAAGACATTTTCCCCAAAGAAGCTCTTTCCTGTGACAACTATGCTATTTTTAGAAACTCACACTTTATGGAACACAGCTTGGAAAATCTTATTTGTGTCAATGTAAACTCAAAAAAAGTGCTTCACAATGTAAGAAAAATAATCGGTATGCCAACAGAATCACAGTGTTGGCTCTCTTCCTCCAAAGCAGGAAGTTTCAGCATTTATCATTTTGACCTTAACTCGCCAATTTACATTTAAGGAAGGAGCAATTACTGATCTGAGTCAGAGATCAAAACCTTGTTTGTGCTATGCTCCTTTGCAGGAATGGTCATTACACATTCAAAATTTACTTATATGGTCTTTCTTTTATGCCGTTTGTGTCCTACACTAACAAACTCCAAGAAGAGTTTAGGTTGTCAAAGAACTAAATCTCTGACTCTCTGTGTCTCTGTTTTTCTTTCGCTCTTTCTCAACTTCTCTCTCTTTCTTTCCTTCCTCCCACTCCTCTCCTACTCCAGTCCTGCTATCCACCTCAATTAATCCTCCTCCTTCTTCTGTTTCATTTTTTAAGCAAAATGTTTTTGGCAGTACCAGAAATTAAACTAACAGGACTTCACAATGAACTATGACCTCAGTCCTTTTTCTTCTTTTTATTTTGATGCAGAGTCTCATCAAATCACTAAGTTGTTCAGACGCTGCTTAAACTTGTGATCCTCCAGTTTCATCTTCCCAGAGACTTGTGTTACCAGCTTTTGCTTTTCCTCTCATTCTTGTTAAAGGTTTCTGAGAGTCTGAATTTGAAGATTTATATTTTTAAAGGACATAAGACAGGAGGAGAAGATACTTTGTGAGATTCATATGTTGCAACTCCACACTGGGATTTTTGGTGCTTGCACTGTTATTATTAAAGTGATTATTGACATCTCCCCCATCACTTACTAAGTGTGTCTGGCTTAGATTTTGCAGGGTAGAAATATATTACAGGTAAGAAGGACCCATTGCAATTAGTATCTTCCATAAATATCATCCTTTTTTGTATTATGACTGAAATTTCCATTTCAGAGAGCTGTAGATAAACTCTTAGCAAATAAGTCATTACTGTATCTTTAGTACTTGGAGGAATCAATTTTTTTCAAATTTTTACAAACTTAAGAAAGATAAACTTGTTCATTACTATGACCCATTTGTTTAAAAAAAAAGGAAGGAAATTTGAGATTTGAGAGGTAAAATAATTTCCCTAACTGGGAGATAATTTCAGCCTGGTTCCCTGGAGTTTCCTCCTAGGCAATCACTTCCATTCTGTGCATTGTCATCATACCATAACTTTCATGTCAGGGAAAGAATAAGCTGTCAGTTTCCTAGTTTTATCAATACTGATTTCCATGAGATTGTAATATGAATGAACAAGGATATGGGGGAAAAGTAGCTTTTCTATATATTGGGGGGGAATGGAAATTAGTACAGACACCATGAAAATCAATGTGATGGATCCACAGAAAAGTGTAAGGCACCGTAAGACACCACTATATCACTCCCTCATGCATTCTCAAAAGAATTAAAGTTAGTATATTGCAGAGATATCTGCCACAGAACTAAGATAGGAAAATAGTCTAGTTGCCCCTCAAGAGATGAACATGTAGAAAAAACTGTGGTATATATAAACAATGGAATATTGTCCAGTTTTGTAAAAATGATTGCAACCGTGCTATTTGCAGAAAATGGATCAAACCTGAGATGATTGTTTTAAGTGAAATAAGCAGACTCAGAAATTCAAACATCACTTGTTTTTTTCACATATGTGGAATTTTGAAATAGAAAGCACAAGCTGTGCATGGTGATGCACTCGGGAGGCTCAGGCAGGTAGATCATTGCAAGTTTGAGACCAGCCTGGGCTACAAAGTGAGCTCAAGGTCAGTCTGAACTGCTCTTTCTGATACATGTATTAATCAGTGGCTCAGAAAAGGCAGTCTATGTAAAAAGGTTGCCAAAAAAAAATTACAAAGCACATAATGAGGTAACATGACAGTAGAAGGAACACTATCAGGTAAGAGAAAAGGCATCAAAAAGAAGGGAAATGATCAGACTATGTTACACGCATAATAAATACATCAAAATGAAACCCAATATTCTGTGTAACTAATATACAGTAATAAATTAATAATTATTTTATCATTTATAATATACTAACAATATACTCAATGATTATTTTATAATTGCATTCATAATATTTAATGTTTTTATATATTAAACTTGTTTTTCCTTGCTTTGAAATAGGGCTGTTTTATTTTGACATTTGTCCCATGATAACCAAATCAAATTGGAGGAAATCTCATTTGTATATATGTCCTCTGATTTACATTTATAGATGAAATGATATATCATCAATTTAGTTCTTAAGTATAAAAGTTATGAGCTACATTAAGCCCAATTATGCAGATAGCTCATGTACTGTTTGAGATTCAACTGCATATTGATGGAATCTTATATTTGCGAAGCCTTTTCACATAGACTGCCTTTTCTGAGCCACTGATTAATTCAAGTATCAGAGAGGGCAGGGAATTTTGCCCCTTCTGCTGCAGATGAAAAATCAGAAGACTGGGAGTGTTATAGTCAGGGATTGCAAGAACAATTACATATAGGACACATAATTCATAGTAGCATTTTATGCTAAACACCCAGAGTCAAATACAAGAAATGCAGGAAATCTGTCAACACTAAAGGCCTAGAGAATCTAGCTGAGGACCTGGATCCCATAGCAATGTCCTGCATGAGTCCAGCTGAAGACCTAGAGCCCATGACAATGCCCATCATGAGTCCAAATGGAGGCCAAGAGCCCATGGCAATGACTAGTGCAAGTCTTTTTCACAGATCTGCACTGGGAAGGCCCAAAGTTCAGCGGTGGAAGCTAGAAAGTCTATGCCAGCAGGGTGAAGGACTTGTGCCAATAAGTTGAGGATTCTATACTGGAGCCAAGAAACAATGCTCAAAATAAGAATCAGGGCTCCCCTGAAAAGTACCACAGGTATCCTCAGCAACAACGAGGTCCTGAGCTCCTCTGATGATGAGAACAGCTGAGTTCATGTCAGGAAGTCAGCATCACAAGCTTCTCCTGGAGACTGAACAGCACACATCTTTCCCTCTGGAGCCAGGAAGTGATGCTCAAAGTAAAGGACCAGAGCTCCCTGAAAGTGAACCGCAGCCACTCTCAGCAACAAGGTCCTGAGCTCCTCTGGTGATTACAGCTGAGTTCATATCAGTGAAGCTAGTGTGACAAGCTCCAGGAGAACCAACAGCTCCAACAATGCTTAGGAAAACCTACAATGCTACTCTTCCTCTCCAGGTCTCTTTTTTTATGCAGGCAACTTCCCTCAGCTGGGCCGTCTACATTCAGCACCATACTGATTCAATTCAGCTGGTGTTAAGTTGAGCATCAATTGTTAATCCACCACAATCCACCCCTGGTCAACTTGATAACCATACACAGTTCCTTAAACCATTGTCTCTAGTGGCAAATTTGTGAAAAGTTAGCATGCCTTGATCTATTCATATTTAAAATAATATAATAATTACATATATACAGTTCTTATTATATTCATTCTCTTACCAAAGGCAAAATATTCAAAGTGTGACCAAAATTCAAGGTTATGACACAATACTTTGATTAACCTGATTACAAACATATAAATATGATATTAAAATCAAATTTAAAAAATTATTACAATCACAGTCCTTACTTCCCATTAACTTTTTTTTTTTTTTTTTGTGGCACCGGGGATCGAGCTCACAACCTCGCGCCTGCCTGACAGGCGTTTAAGCCGCTGAGCCAAACTCCCGGCCCTAAGAAAAAACCTAAGTGTTTGTATGATAGGATTCTTTTTTTTTTTTTTTTTTTTTTGCGGCACCAGGGATTGAACTCACAACCTCGCGCCTACCAGGGCAGGCGCTTAAGGCACTGAGCCAAACTCCTGGTCCCCCATTAACTTTTAACATGGCATGACAAAACTAAAAATCAGGGATCTTGGGCAATTCAAATACTCTTCCTTTCAGGTGAAAGACTTCAGTTCATTTTTCCATTGTCCTGTTCTTCTCAACAACCACATTTCCTCTATTTCATCCTTGCAACCCACAGTTCCACTAGAGCCTTTTCTCTTACAAAACCATGACTAATACAGAGAATCACAATGATTTTCCCAAGATCATAAAGTTGGAAGTTGCACCATCACCTGCAGTCAGACCACATAAACTCTTCTCTGATGCAGGGAGGATAGTGGTTAGGGTCTAGCTTTGATGTATAGTAGATTTAGATGCAGATTCTCTGGCTCCAGTTCTGCTACCTCTTTTTCCTAGAAGAAATCACTTCTGTTTCCTGAATTTCTGTTTACATATCCACAGAAAAGAAAAATGATGCATGCAATCATCGTTTCCAGTACTAAACGAGACATCATGGATCAACACTTTGGGACACGGAAAATGCTCAACATGTTAATTCTCTTGAGATAATATGGGTGTAGGACTTTATGTATTTAGAAAAATTGTTTTTTAAACAAAGATTGAAATGATTTTTATAAATCTATTTGAAGAAATAAAGGGAAGCATGTCTAAGGAACTAAAGAACAATATGACAAATATATCTCAACATGTAAAACTACATAAAGTAATGAATATAAAACTGCTGGTAAGCTTGTAACATATATACCTGTAATCTGTACTACAGCAAACATAGAAAAGTAGGGAGAACAAATTAAAATACATTGTATAAAAGCTTTTGCATAGGTTTTTATTTTATTTTTATTATACATTTGTAGTGCATAATGATTACATGCATTGTGGGGATTATGTACATATACACGATGTAATTTAATTCTTTCTATTGTATTTTTCCTCCCTTCTCTTCCCTTCTTTCCATATCAAAACAGTTCTCCCATGAATCAAAGATCTATTTCCTATTGTCTATCTTTTGTCTGGCTCTTTAAATTACTTGTATTTCAATTTCTCATACAGTTATAGGATATTTAAAAATCTATCTGATTTGTTTTACGAAGTGTGTCTATTTTCCTACAATTGATTCAAATGTATCCTCCTTTATTTCAAAGCAGTATTTCATTGTGTATAAATACCATATTTTCTTTATCTACTCTGTCCATGCACTATATACATAAATATATATATATATATATATATATATATATATGCATGTAATATACATGCTTCAAAAATTTAGCTATTGTGAACATGCTGCTATAAAGCATTATATGTTTCACTGTATATGCGTTTCACTGTAATATGATGTCTTTAATGATTTTGCAAAGACACTTGGAGGGGATAGAGATGAGTTGAATGGCATTTCTAGTTTTAGTTTTTTAAGAACTCTCCATACTGATTTCCATAGTTGTTGCACTATGTTACATTCCCACCAATAGTGTAGAAGGTTTCCCTTTTCCCTAGATCTTCACCAGGATGGGTTTCTTTGTAATTTCTTGATGATAGCTATTTTTGGTAACTTTTGCTTTTATATTTCTGTCTAACATAACCTTGGGAGTTTTTCAGAGTGATGGTTTGTTGATTATGAATTTCTTAAGCTGTTCTGTCTCATGGAATGTGGTTATGTGTCTATTAATTTTCAAAAAAAATTGCAAAATGTATTAGTCTGAGCTGGAAGCTATTCTTTTTTTAAATTTTTTTTTTATTTTAAAGAGAATAAAACAAAACAGAACAAAACAATGCAAGCAACACAGGATTTCAAAACAAGACAACAGGAAATCAACAGTGGCTGCCACAATGTCTCTTGTTTTCTTTGAAATAGTTGTCCATAACTTCACACACAATGAATTCAAACAAAGCAAAATAGCATAAAACTGTTCAAAACGAAAGAGTGAAAGCAGTACAGGCCTTCAAAACCAGACAGTAGGAAAGTCAACAATGGCTATCATAATGTCTCTTCTTCTCTTCAAAATAGCTATCCACACCTTCACACATGTTGAAATCAAATAATACAAAACAGACTAAAACAAATCAAAACAAGGAATAAAAGCATTATTGAACTTCAAAACAAGATGATATGAAATCAGAAATGACTACCATAATGTCTTGTTTTCTTCAAAGTAGCTGTTCATACCATCACATGTAATAAAAGCAATTCTTGTAAACTTTTTAGGTGAAGTTCTAGGCATGTATAAGCATTTACAGCTATACTTTCTGTATTAGAGGGAAAAACAAAACAAAACAAAATACAAGAAAAACAATAAACAAAAGAGTCAAATAAATAGCAATAACGAAGTGTCTAAAACAATAACAATATAGGCTTTCAAAACAAGGTGGTAGAAACATAACTAAGGTTGTTATTTTGCATAGTTATCTTCAAAAGAGTTACTCAAATTACCAGGTATAAATTTGCAAAATTAATCTAATCCTGTAAATATTAACTGTTTTGTTCCAAGAACTAATAAAATTAGTAATACAATCATCAGGTTTCTTAAGCGTATATGTACAAACTTATATCTTTTTTCTTTTCCCTTCCTTCTTCTATTCTTTTTTCTGAGTCATTTTTTCACTTTGAGCAGTTTCTTACCCTTTCACAATATTTATTGAAGGTTTTGTATCTTATGTACCCTTTCAGTTTCTTGTACTAGGGAGACAATATGGTATTTACACATGTGAGTTTGACTTGTTTCACTTATGAGTATGGTCTCAAGTTGTATCCATTTACCTATAAAAGCCTCAATGTGATCCTTCTTAATAGCTGAGTGGTATTCCACTGTATAAAAATACCACATCTTTTTTATCCTTTCCTCAGTTGATGGGCATTTGTGTTGTTTCCAAGATTTAGCTATTACAAATTGTGCTTCTATAAACACGGGTGTGCATGTATCTCTGTGGTATGATGTTTTCAATTCTTCTGTGAATATGCTTAGAAGCAGAATAGCTGGGTCAAATGGGACTTCCAATTCCAGAGTTTTGAGAAACTTCCACACTGATTTCCACATTGGTTGCACCAGTCTACATTCCCACCAACAGTGCAAAAGAGTTCCTTTTTCCCCACAGCCTGGCCAGCATTTGTTATTGGTTGTTTTCTTGATCCTGGTCATTCTTTCTCAAGTGAGATGGAATCTCAGTGTTGTTTTAAGTTGCATTTCCCTGATGAACAATGATGCTGAACATTTTTTCATGTATTTATCTGCCATTTGTGTTTCTTCAGCTGAGAAGTGTGTATTCATCTCAGATGCCCATTTTTGGATTGGGTCTTTGAATTTCGGGGGTCTGATTTTTTTTTAATGCTTTATATGTTCTAGATAGAAGTCCTTTGTCTGAGGCACAGTAGACTAAGATATTTTGCCAAATTTGTGAGTTTTCTTTTCACTCTGTTGGAGATTTATTTTGACATGCAAAAACATTTTAGTAAGACAAGATCTCAGCGTGGCGAGCAGGTGCCCTGGGTTCCGAGTTGGCCTGGCGTCTGCTGTCGCCACCTGTCTTTGTAAGCAGAATCGAGATCCCACTTGTACAGTCCGTTGGGGTGGCCTGGAGTTTTTACACTTCCTGTTTCTTGAGGGGTGGATGAACCTGCAGACACAGGGTGACGACTACTGGCCACCCCTAGAGACCTCCGCAGAGCAATGCACCAGTGGAACGGAGCGGCGGAGGCGGTGGACTGCGGTGACCGGGTTTCACTGTGGAGCTCAGGCTGGCCTGGAACTTGCAGTGATGACAGGCGTGCGCCACCATGCCCAGCTCATGGAGGTGCAGTGTGCAGGGTCCTGGGTTTCCTGGACACCCATGGTTCAGCCCCCTGTGAGTGCGGACGCCCAGGCACAACCCTGGGAATGCAGCGGTGACTTGACTGGCCCTGCTCTTGCAGCGATGCAGTGTCGCTGGTGTCCGACAGAGGGGACCAACAAACAGGAATCCAAACGAGCCAGACTTGGTGGCGCATACCTGGAATTCTGGTTCCTTGGGAGGCTGAGGCAGGGGGATCTCAAGTTTGAGCTCAGCCTGGTCAATTTAGTGACTTAGCAGGACCCTGTCTTGAAGCAAAAAATAAAGAAAAGTCTGCTGCCTTAAAAAAAAAAAAAAGACAAGATCTCAGTTATTGATTCTGTGAAGTATTTTCCAAGCAGTTTGATTTTTATTTATGAATTCTCTGCCTCCATCTATGTCTTCAAGATTTCTACCTACTTTATCGTCCAGCAGATTTAGTGTCTTTGTTTTAATATTTAGATGTTTGATCCATTGTGACTTTAGTTTAGTGCATGGTGATAGGTATAGGTCTAGTTTTAGTTTTTGGCATATGGAAAGCCAGTTTTTTCCAGTGAACATATTTGGCCCCTCTGTCAAAGATAAGGTGGCTGAGTGTGTTTGCGGTTGTGGTTGTATCTTCTAATCTATTCCATTTTGGGAGAATGGCCATTTTCATTGTTTGTTCTTTCTATCCATGAACAAGGAATGTCTTTCTGTTTTCTGAGATCATCGTTAATTTCTTTTTTCAGAGTATTGTAATTTCTGAATAGATCTTTTACTTCCTTTGTTAGATTATTCCTAGGTATTTCATTTTTTTTGGGTGCTATTGTGAAGAGTGTGGCTTCTCTTATTTCTCTCTCAGTGAGTTTGTTGTTTGTGTACAGGAATGCTATTGATTTTTGAGTGTTCACCTTGTATCCAGCAACATTACTGAATTTGGTTATTACAGCTAGAAATCTTCAATGGAGTTTTGGGAGTCTTCTATATAGAGTATCATGTCATTTGCAAATAATGATAATTTAACTTTTTCCTTTCTGATCCTATTCCTTTTATTTCTCACTCTTGTCTAATTGCTCTGGCTAATATTTCCAGCACTACATTGAATAGGAGTGGTGATAATGGACATCCTTGTTTTGTTCCTGATTTTAGGTTGAAAGTTTTCAGTTTTTCTCTATTTAGTAAGATGTTGGCTGTTGGTTTATGATATATGGCTTTTATCAGGTTGAGGTAGAGACCATCTATTCTGATTTTCTGTAGGGTTTTTATCATGAATGGGTGTTGGATTTTGTGGAAAGCTTTTTCTGCTTCTATTGAAATGATCATGTTGTTCTTGTCCTTGGCCCTGATGATATTGTGTATTACATTTATTGATTTGTGTATGCCGAAACATTCCTGCTTTCCTGGAATGAATCCTACTTGATCATGGTGAATAATCTTCCTGATCACTTGTTTCATTCTATTTGCCAATATTTTGTTGAGGATTTTTGCATCTATTTTCATTAGAGAGATTGGCCTGTAGTTATCTTTTATGGTTGGGTCTTTCTCTGGTTTTGGTGTTTGGCTATACTTGCTTCCAGAAATGTGTTAGGGAGTCTTGCTTGCCATTTAATTTCATTAAAGAGTTTGAGGAGTGTTGGCATTAAGTCTTCCCTAAATTTCTTGTAGAATTCAGCAGTGAATCCATCAGGACGTGGGCTTTTCTTTGTTGGTAAGGTTCTAATTACATTTTCAATTTCATTAACTAAAATTGGGTTATTCAGCAGTTTTACATCTTCTTGATCCAGCTTTGGCAATTCATGTTTTAAGGAATCTGTCCATTTCTTCTGTGTTATCAAACCTATGAGAGTAAGGTTTTCAAAGTAGGTATTGATGATCTTCCGCATTTCACAGGGTCTGTAGTGATTTCACCTTTTTCATTCCTTATTGCATGAATTTCAGTTTTTTCTTCCCTTTCTTAAACTAGGTTGGCTAGGGGCTTCTCAATTTTATTTATTCTTTCAAAGAACCAAGTCTTTGATTCATTGGTCTATTTTAGAGAATGTCCCATGTAAAGCTTAGAAGAGTGTGTTTTCTGATGTTGTTGGGTGAAACACTCTGTACACATCTACTAAGTCTATTTGTTCACAAGTTTGATTCATTTTTGCTATTTCTTTCCTGATTTTCTGTGGAGTTGATCTGTTTCTTTGTGTCAATGGGGTATTAAGGTCTCCCAGTATAATTGTGTTGTTGCTTATTTGACTTTTCCTTTCCGTTAATATTTGTTTTAGATAGCTGGGTATTTCCATATTTTGTACATATATAGTTAAGGTTGTTATCTCTTCTTCTTGAAGTTTTCCCCTAATATGTAGTAACCTTCTTTGTCTCTTTTGATTATTCTTGGTTTGAAGTTCACATTCTCTGCAAACAGAATAGCTACCCCTGCTTTTTGGGGGGTTCCTGTTGCATAAATTATTGTTTTTCATCCTTTAACTTTCAGTCTATGAATTTCCTTTTGGGTTAGATGAGTTTCTTGTATACAGCATATGGTTGGATGTTGTTTCTTGACACATCCTGCCAGTTTTTTTGCTTATGATTTGTGAATTGAGGCCATCTACATTAATGGTTATAACTGATATATATTGGCTTATTTTTGTCTTATTATCTTTCTGCTGTTGGTTCTTTACCTTTCCTCTCTGTCTAATTGGTTGCCTTGCTTAGTGGTTTTTTTCTGCTGGTGTTCTTGAAGTTGTAGTTACTTTCATGTCTATCTAGTATATCTTTCAGTATTCTTTGCAGGATTGGTTTGGTGGTCATGAATTTCTTCAGCTGTTCTTTATCATGGACGTATCCTATTTCTCTATCAATTTTGAAGGACAGTTTTGTAGGGTACATCAATCTGGGTTGCAAGTCGTTTTCCTTTAGGATTTGAAATACTTCTTGACTTCATTGTTGGTGTTGAGCAGTTTGCTGTAATTCTGATGGGCTTTCTTTGTAGGTGATCTGTCTCTTCTCTAACAGCTTTTAATATTTTGTTCTTGTGTTGAATTTCTGGGATGTTGATTATTATATGTCTGGGTGTAGATTTATTTTGGTTATGGCTAGTTAGAGTTCTATATGCTTCACTTCTCTGGATGTCAGTTTCCTTTCCCATGTTTGGGAAATTTTCAGCTATTACTTCTGCAAATAGTCTTTTGATATCATTTGTGTTGTTACCTTTTTATTTATACCTATCAATCTTATATTGTTTTTCTTTGCAACATCTTGCAACTGTTGAATTGTTACTTTCTGATTTTTTGTTATTTTTCAAAGATATTTCCTTTCCTGATCACTAGCTGCAATCTTGTCTCCGAGGTCTGAAAGTCTATCTTTGCATTCATTGAGGCAGTTCTGCCAGCTTTTGATGGAATTTTTTGTTTCCTGTATAGCTCTTTGATTCTGTCTCATGCATTTTGTTTCTTTCTTATATTGTTCATTCAAGGTTTCCATCTTTTATCAGTGCTCCTCAATGTTTTTAACTATGTCTTCTTTAGATGTGTTCAGCATTTCTTTTATTATGTTTATGATTTCTTCTTTTACCTGGGAGATTATTTCTGGTTTGTGTTCCTTTACAGCTTAATGGAGTTGTTTCTTTGCTTCAGTTGCTATCATTTCAGAAGTTTCAGGTGTATGACTTACACTTTCTTCTATGTCCATGTCTCTGAGGCTTGTTTGGGATGAGCTGGAGGTTTGAGATTGCATTTTGCTTTTTTGTGTTGTCATTTTCCTGTAATCCCCTGGAGAAGCTGAAGGCAAGGTCTCAGTTTCTTCCTGGGTTAAGGATATCTCTCCATACTGCAGGGAGTTTCACCAGTTGAGTGGGGGTCATTAGTCAGGACTTACCAGGTCCCTAGTTGCACCCAAAGACTCCTCAAATGTGTGGAGTACACTGGGCAAACCTTCAGCACATCCTATGTGGCACTCTGAAGTTCCCTAGCTGCTTTAGGTTGCTGGGTGAGATTCTGTCAGGTTGTGAGTGACATATAAAGGCTGAACAGCTAGATGGAATATGCTGTGCAGGCCTTTAGCTCATGCCACATTGTGCATAAAAGCTCCCCAGCCGCTTGGGGTCACTAGGTGGGGGGCTACCAGGTTCCAAGCAAGGTGCCAAGGTCACATGGCTGGGTGGAGTTCACTGTGCAGGCCTTTGGCTCATGCCACTCAGTGCAGGACGTTCCCCTGCCACTCGGTGTCACTGGGTGGGTGAAGCTGTTTTCTTTTAGAACTTAAAACACTTGAGTATATGGTCCTCTGGACTTTATGTTTGTGTTGAGAAGTTTGCTGTAATTCTAATGGGTTTATCTTCATATGTGATTTTTTTTTTTTTGCTTTTCTCTAACAGCTTTTAAGATTCTGTCTTTGTGTTGGATGTCTAGAATTTTGACCATCATGTAATGTGAGGAGCTTTTTCCCTTGTTGCAAATATTTGTCCTGTGTGCTTTCGGTTACTGTACATTATGTCCTTTCCCTGTGATTGGAAAATTTTCTCCTATTATTTCTGTAAAAAGAGTTTTAGTCCATATGTGTTGTCATCTGATTTTTCTCTGCCTTCAACTAGTCTTCTTGGCATCACCTGGTAGATATTACAAACAAATTCTCTTGCTCTCTTCTTCTCTCAAAGGTATAGTTGATCTTACCAATTTTGTCTCTCAGATCTGATGCTCTCTCTTCACTGGTCACCTCTGCTGCCCAAATATTCAATAGAAATCTTTGTCTCAGCAGTTTCTGTTTGGCATATTTCCACATGCCCTATTTCTTTGGAAAATTTTTCATTCTTGATTTGAATGGTTTGTTCAAATGTTTAAATGCATTTATCCTTTGCTTACTAAATCTATCTGCTTCATTGTATCATCTTTAAGTTTTCCAAGTGCTTCACTTCTTCTTTGATTATTATATACATTTCAGCCATTTTGATGCTAAATTTCATCTCTATGGGAGTTTCTTGGATCTTCTTTGGGGAAACTGGGAGATTTTGGAGGGATTTTATTTCATTGTTTTTTCACATTTCTAATTTGTTGTGTGATGAGTGTTAAGTTCTAATAGAGGGAAGGAAAACTTTATTGCTGGTATGATGATATCTTTAATTAGGTTATACTTTCCAGTGATGTGATTTTGGCTTTATTGGTAAAGAGTTATTGTCTACCACTTCAAACTATTCAGTTTAATTGGTTTGGACTCACTTAGTGTATTGCAAGGAGATGATTTGACTGGTTATAACAGCATCAATAGTTCCAAAACATACACCAATCATAAATCTCAACACTTGTTCTGAAAATTTCACCTTTTTTATTAATGCCACTTGTAGGCTGTATTGTGGTGCTATTTGCATTTATTTTGGTATATGCAAAGTGTGGGGAAGGAAACAGGAAAGGGAAAATAAATGGGGTAAATCAATAAGAAGAGAGATTGGTAAGATAAATGTTAATAGATGAAGAATAGAAGTTCAAAATTTGTTGAAATATTTTTATAGTTCCAGTAAAGGGCTAGTTTTGACAATGGCACGCAGAGTATTTAAGGGTGTGAGAGGAGGCATACAGATGGACAGAAAAGTAGTTAGAGACTGAGGGAGACTGTGAGATTGTTATTACCTATTAATATACTTACAGTTAGTCATTTTGAAGATCCTCTATACACAGTTTTTTAAGGATTACTCTGACTTGCCATTGAATTACTCTAGTCATTAAAGCACTTCTTAATTCATATTCTTCTTTGGACATATACAGGCACTTGTTATAGATATGCTGTATGAAACATAGAGAGGATGAAAGTAAAGGGGAGACAAAAAAATGAGGAAGAGAGAAACAAAAAGAAAGAACAGAGAGTAAAGAAAATCAAAAAGTAAAAGTGAAGAAAGACCAGAAAAGAGAGTGGGGCAAAGGGGAAAAAAACCTTAAAATATAAAATTTTAAAAAAATACTGAAGCAAGAAACAGGAAAACCAAACAACCACAAGAAAACTCAGAATAGACAAACAACATTCACACAGTTGCTGTAGCATTATCTCAGTGTCCACACAGCTCTCATCTCATCTGAGTCATAGAGTTGTATTGATTGACAGCAGCCATCCTATTTTCCCCTATGGACTCCTCATTTGCCTGCCCATACTCTGTGAGGGTTGCTGATCTCTCTGGACCTTCTTCTGACTCTGGGCAAACCTCTGTCACCATCTCAACATCTGATTCCTTCAGTGGATTTAAGAAGAAGTAGATATATTTTATTTTAGTACTCAGTCACTTTCTGTCTTCAGTTTCACTCTCCAAACTCACGCTCAGTCAGGAGACAGGTCCCATTGTCAGTATGGGATGGTATGTTGTGGGCAGGGCCTCACATTGTCTCAGGTCTTCATGGTGTTTGGGGAAACATTAGGAAATTACCTGCTCTCTCCAATTCTGCTGAGAATTATCCCTCTCTCTGTGTGTCACCAGGGATGGGATTCACTGCTGTCCTCACATGGCTCATGGGGTTCAACTGCTCTCTGCTTAGGTCAGAGGCCTCCTCCGGTCTCTGCAAGCCTTTTGTACAAGGCAGTGCTAGAACCCCTAACCCACTTGCTGATCTCTGTCCTTTCTTTCACAGACTTCCTCCACTCACTGTTCTGAGAACTTCAGCTTCTGATTCATGCACTTGGCATAGTCCCAGACTTCCCTGCATTCTGCAGTCCCCAGCAAGAGGATGCTGGTGGCTCCACTATCGGAGACTGTCAACCAGCATGGGCAGTGCACTGAATGTACCAACAGCACAGCACTCTCATTATATGTGGAAGGAACTGGCGGGAGTGTCTAACGTTTTTTTCTGTGTACAATAAGCCTTTTCTCTCCCCACAGTCCCATGGCTCGTAGATGCTGTTTGTTCCCACAGAGCTATTGCTTTGGTAATCCAAGTGTCCACCATTGTTGTCTCTTGCAGCATTGTCCAATCTTCTGTTTTTGTGAAGTCCTATGATTGCACATATCTCACTCACCATGATCCTATTGCTAGTGAAAAGGTTACAGAGACTGAATCTGTTCCACAAGGTAGGCCGCCACTGAAGAACTAGCTCCTTCCCCTAGTTCCTAATCCTCTCCCCAAGTGGCATGTAGATTGGGCTGGTTCTGTGATGTAGAGGTGCTCTGGTTTCTGTGCACAGACTCTCCAGACACTGGATTTTGGCTCAGCACTTTCCTCTTTTCATTTACCTCTCTATATCTGATTTCATCTTTCACTCATGCCTCAGGCTTTCTCCTTCGCCGTGGTGCCCAATTCAGACACTTTCACTACTACTGTCATCCCCTAGGTGGCCATGATCTCCTCTTTTGGAAAATTACATTTTCAGGTTTTAGAGAAAATGGATCTCATACTCTCTAGTTATTTCTATGAGTACCCAGTGTTGTTTAAAATCTTTATCTCTAATCCCTGCTATTTCTCATGGAACAGAAAACGTGCTTTTCACAGTTAATTTATGGGAGATGAATGGGGGAAATGTTGGCCGGGTCTTCAGGTATTGCTTAACCTCTTTTATATATAATGTTCTGTGCAAAGACTATGATGGGTACAAAAAGATCTGAAATAAGGTCCTTGGCCTCAGAATCCTCACAGGGAGTATATGATGAATTGCAAGTATAGGCATATCGGCAGTAAAAGATGGGTATACCAAAGATAAAGAGACTGGAACAACAGGAACGCAAGCCATGGAAATTGTGCCATCTCTGTGGAAGCGTGGGTAAAAGTGAGTTTTCCAGTGGCCTCATCTGTCAAGTTTCTTGGCTTGTATCTTCTGTGGCTATCTCCTTGGCACTGGCCTCTTGTTCCAAACTCAAGGCAAGCCCTCAGCATTCCAGTTCTTGATAAATAAGCTTTTTCTATCAAAGCCTTAGTGACAGATAAATCTGTCCACCCAAGGACATTTCCCAAGCAGGATGAGCTGTTTAAACGCCTTACCAGATTGCAGCTGGCACCCACCACGTTGATTTTTCCCTCTCCTTATAATCATAATAAGATCTCAGCAATAAAGATGGATTTGTTAATTTCCATTCCCTTCTCACTTTCTCTTTTAATCACTGTCGAGCATAAATTAATTTCAGCTTAAGCGGCTTTCAACAAGATTCCGTCATTGTCTAGGGCACATAAAGGTCAAAAAACAGGAGCCTCTGAAAACACTCATCAGCTGTTTGCCAGGAATAAACTTTAGTTATTGACACTTAATTATTTCTATTTTGTCCATGGCAAGCTGGAGTCAGGAAAGAGAGATAGAGAACCCAATTTGATCACCCACCTGCTCTGTTGACTATTGCATTTTCTCCAGAGTCTTTGATAAAGTAGAATAAAGTTTAATGTCAGGCTTGGTATCATTTGCACATTTTTCAGGGTTAAAATGTGGAGACAGATTTCTACGTCACTGGGTCTGTGCGCATTCATTTTTTGTTACATGTCAACTGGAGTGGTGGGGAAAAAAAGTTTAACTTCTGAAGTTTTGCCTGCTGAAAAATGTCAATGACTGTGTCCACATGGCAGAATCATTGTGTGGAGATGATGAGAAAGAGATTGTGAAGACTAATTATTGGCCTGTAATGTCATAGATATCCTTAAAATGTATCTATAACAACATTTCTTTTCTAAGACTGTTAGTAGAATTTTTAGATTTATTTATCTGTTATGAGTCAGGACTATGATAATGGGAAAAATTAGGGAAACGTATAAAAAATTGAGTGATACTTCTATTTTCTTAGCTTGGATAGAGAAATTTATTAATATACTGTGGAAAGAAAGCCTTTCTGAGGAAAGAGAATTTTCTCTACTTGTTAGTGGGACATTGGAAGAAAGTTTGGTGAGGTTTAATTAACTCTCATTTCCGTTACTTACTAATTGTGTGTGATCTTGGTAACTTAATTATGTATTGAATCTTAGTTACTCCAGCTGTATAACAGAAATTTCTCTCCCACATTTGGTTACTGCCAAGAATCAAATAATATGATATATGTAATAAATAAATATGGACAAATTTAGAAATTCTAGTCATAGATTTTTTTCTACATCTACAGGTCAGTTAACAAAATGATGAAAATAGTAAGACCGTATATATATATATACATTTTCTGTGTGTTAGAGGTTACTCTAAGACCTTTAAATGTAAGGATTTATTTCTATCTATGTTTCACTAAAACTGTACCATGGTATTAGCAATATCATATACAAATATAAAAATATGTATATATATGTATATACACAGACATTCTACATGTAAAAAACAGAGGTTAGAAAAACCATTTAACTTGTTCTTCACCACATATGCATAAACAGTGAAATCATGTCATCTGCATTCAGATTTTGAAATCTCAATTTTTTTTCTCCTTTGGTGAGGTCAGAGGAAACAGATGTTAGGCTACTGGTTCAGTTACTAAGACAATGATACATAATTACCACACTGAACTTTTGTTTCCTTAGAGCACTTTTTTATTTATTTGTTTGTTCTATTAACATTTATTGAATATTACCTCTCTCTTAAGCACAAGTCTAGTCATTAGAAATAGAGCATGAAAGCAAACAGACACAATTCTCTCTTCTCATAGAGTTTATAACCTGGTATGTGGCTCACGGCTAGGAAATATGGTAGTGAAATTATAATAAAGCAATGAAGTACAATTTAAGTGATGATAAACTCAAAAGCTCAGAACTTACAAGAACTGGTCATAATAGCAACGTAACACTCTCAAATTCTAAACAGACTTCTAATAGTTTCAGGTTAGGGCTTGTGTGACAACCCTCAGAGTTGCATAGAAGGAAATACCGCTTAGAGGGATTGTATCATTTGCCAGATTTTGGAATTGTTTCTGTCCAAAATCGCACCTGGGGATTTTACTCCTGGCTATAAGGCCTCTCATCCAATTGCAGTATTTAGTTAAAATCAACACAAATAAAAGAACTCTTTTCATCTATCTGTTGAAAGATATACATTATTCCTTTAACTCAAAATTAATAAATATGTGTTCATTAACTCTCAAAGGCCTATTTAAATAAGGATGTGAGAGATGGAGAAGTTTACTTTACAGGTTGCATGGCTGTGAAAGTCCAAAGAAATATGATGTAACTACTGCAAAAAGAAAAATTTGACTAGTATTTGGTGACTTGGTGAAGAGGGGATTTTGTGTTTGAACTTGGGGTGCTTTTGTTGAACTGGAATCTACAAAATAAATCATTTATATTTTAACAGCATAATTATATTTGTCTCAATATAATAAATTCAAAATTGTATCCTAGCTATTAAAAGAGAATTTGGGTAATGGCAATCTTCTGCCTTCTTTAAATGGTAAGTACTGGTAAAGAGTATTTTAGAGTTTTAAAACTGAGTTTGCATTCATTATATTATCCTATTGATGACAAACGTGGTACTTCTACAATTCAGCTATAATTTGAAAATTGCAATATTGAAAATACTTATAACAACATTGTCAGTTGCTCATTTTTTGACAATGAATACTGAAAATAAAATCGAGGTTATGGGATTTTCCCCCAAAAGATGATCTATTGAACATCATTCGTTGTACTAAGCCAGTTCAGGGAATAAAGAGTGTCTCTACAGAGGATTGCTTCAAGTCTCCTACTCCAGTGTCAGCCAGAAAGTTTCACGCAATATTTATTGAGAAGCTACCATGTCACAGGTGCTACATAGGATATCAGGGATAGAATTTTGATCAATTTTGAGAAATACCCCATACCTCTTAGTGTTTGTGTTTATTGTGGTGAGCAATCAGGTAAATGATCTAGCCATTATCTAACTGCATTTCTTAAAAGTACCACCAAGTTTGAGATTATGTTTTAATAGAATAGGGGATTTTACTATTGGTAAGATTTAACTTGGATACAGTTCTGTAAATCTTTAAGTAGTTTGAGAGGTATTACATTAAGAAATAATACCATGTTAAAGGAGACGTGTTGTATAATTCTTAGCAAAATCTAAACCTTCTTGAATCTCCCTTTTAGCTTCTGCAAGGAGCTGCTTATAAACAATGACAGCTCATTTCTCATAGTTACAGAAGCCAGAAGTTTAAGTTAAAGGCACTGGCAGGTGCAGATCATGGAGTAGATTCCTTATATAATTTATAGGCAATACTTTCTAGCAGGGTTCTCCCTCAGTAAAAGGATAGCCAAGTTATCTCAGGCCTCTTTTTACAAGGGTACTAATTCCATTTAGGAGGATTCCTTGCTCATGAGCTTTCTACCCACCATCTTGTTGGGTTAGTATATCAATTTATGAATTTTGGAAGAACTCAAACATTCAGATCAGAGTAGACTGAAAATATGCAATTAAGATTTTTACCCTTTCATCGTGATTTTTAAAATTTTGTAGTGATTTTTATGTGTGTATTTAGTTCATCAAAATAAGGAGACATTAAAGATAATGTCAAGGTTTTTAAAAAGTGATAATGATAACAATGATTAAATTTATCATATGGAAATAAAAAAATACAGTACACATCATAAAAGAGAAGCTACAAATATGTTCTTCTACTATTGAATTCTATGTCAATAATGTTATTTCAGATGAAACAATTATACTATTGCTATTTTTTCCTTTTGGTTTACTATGTTGTTCGTATTTCATTAATAAATTGATTTTGTGGCAGAGATCAACAAACATTACTTTAGCAAGAATATGTCTACACCTATGCTTGAGCAATATTATAATGAGACTAATTGAAATCTTCAAGGGAGTCCACAGAAATACTGTTTACTCTTTAAAAGGGGACTATGTTTTCCCTTAATTTGCAGTAGATGAAGAAATTCACTGGACTATTTTTGGCTGAGAATACAGCAAAAATGACATCTGTGCAGATAATCCCTGGGTTTTTTTTTTTTGACAGTTCTACTTTATAATTGTGAAAATTATGCACATTCAGTAGAAACCATACTTTGCATTTGATCTTTTCCTAGGACAATAGTAAGTATTACAATACACTTTCAGCTTGCAGTAAGATGCAGCAATAATTCAACCACCCATATGTCCATGAGGACAAGCAACCGATATTCTACAGGGTACTGAATTGTTAAGTCTCGTTTCTTTTGGTTGGCAAATTATGCAAATTTTCAGTGTATTAGGTTTTAAACTTACAATGAGTTTCTCAGAATGTAGCTTCATTGTAACTTGAAGCACATGTTAAAATAGAGTACTTGGAAGCTACTGGGAAGATGAATTGTCTGGAACAAGGAGACCAGAGAGAAGAAATTACATTATCTGGGAAAGACACAATGATGGTCCGAATCAAGATAACAGTGGTTAGAATGGACAAAGAGAAGGATTCTAAAGATATTTTGGTGCAATAATAAACTCTTGTTACTGGTAATGATGATGATTGCTTAACAGCCCAGAAGTTGTACCCATGTGCCAAATTCTTCGAGGGTCTGTGGATTTCAGGCCAGAAATTAGTAAAAGAGCATTTTGTCAAGCTCATTGCCTTGTAGTAGTTGTTCTCACTGGATATTTGTTGATTTGATTTGATTACTTTATGTGGAGTACAACCCAATTAAAACCAACCCATAGCTTTAGAGAGCAACAAATCTGTGCAGGCAACACAACAAGGACAACTTTCAAAATATTTCCATCTCAAACCCAGAATCCAGAGCAAGAAGCTTGATTTAGAAGATCTGGTTAGAAAGGGAGTAGAGAGGAAGGGTAAATGATAAGAAAATGACCAGCCAGAGTTTTATTTATCCTAATGTTATCAGGCCTGAGGGCTGCAGAGTGAGAGAAATCACCAAAGGGAAAGATCACTCCCTCTGCACAGATATGAAAGAGTAAATGGCAATTCCTGTTCATTAAAATTCTATGGAGAAAAAGGATGAAAATTTGGAGATAATTAGCAGATTTCGCTATTTGCAGAAACTCCGTTGAGCATAAATAAAGAATGGCCCTGCTATCGATGCATGTGGTCATCATCTACAAATGGAAAAATCTGCTCGTCACCATTACAGAGGATTTTTCATGTCGTGTGCTTTGAAGCATTAACTAAAAGCAACCGACAGTGAGAAACAAAGACCCTGCTTCTCTATTCACTGCCCATAACTTCTAGCTCAGATGATGCGCAATCAGAAGCAATACTGTTGTCTCTGATGTTGTAAACACAGTGGAAAAAGTGTAACACACCTCAGCCTATCTTGTGAACACCACATCCTCACTACTACATTCCAGGACCAGAGTAACCTCGGATTTAAAAAGTGATGCCTCATTAATTTCCCTCTAATCTTAAATTTGGAAAATGTCATGTTCCTTTCCTGTCATACTGCAATCATGCCACATATCACAGTCAAATATTTACAACCAATGATAATTCTGTGAGAGTCCACACACTTTAGGTTTTGCTTCTGTTCTTTCTGTGGCCATGAATGACTCAAATGTGCATGGGTTTCTTGGTCTCTCATCCTAACCACAACAAAATGATGTACTTTACATGAAACTATCTCAGATATGTCTGTACATGTTAGTATGAATCATCAGATTCTCTACACTCATTACAATCACAAATTAATACATAATCATTCTAATTTACTCCATCTTGTGTGCTAAGAGACCAAAGGCTGTGAAACCTTGTCTTTTTAAAAATCCTTTTCCTGAACTATTTCAGGAAACTCATAATAACTAGGCTCAAAAATTAAGGAAAGTGTTCCAGGTGCTCTACGTTTTTCATAGAGCTTTTACTTCACTTGATTCTCACAGAGGCTGTATAACATACAGGGTCCACTAAGATTTATTCTAATTGAATCATGAAAGTATAGATGTCTTAAAGTTGTGTCAGTAGTAGTGGCTTTTGATCACTCAATTGCATGATATAATAACAATTATACATGCCTATCTGCTGCCAAGATGCCAGTACGTTTTTCTACTACACCCTTTGTGTAAAGTTGTAAATGTGAGTATTAATAATACCAAAGATTTGAGGATCAAATTATCTTTTATGAAATAATTTCCAGCTTTGTTGCTGAGAAAAATCAAGAGGTTCTGCTACAGTTTCTGTTGTTATGCAGCGAACAAATTAAATTAATGTAGTTTTGCAGTGTTGCTCTCCTTTTCTTAAAGTAAGATCTGGCATGCATTTATTTGAGAATACAAGGTAATTCTCTTGGAAAATTAAGATGAGTTACTTAAGACAAATAAAGACGATCCAAAAACTTATAAACAGATTGAGGAACTAACAATTTATTGTTTAGGAGAGTACAGACACAATTTATTATTTTGGATAGTACAGAAACAGTTATTACAAGGTACACTGGCTTAAAAGAGTTATCCATTTCTCTTTCACAGAAAGTTTAGAGATTAATACAATCTACTGGACACATGTGCAGTGTGTCTTCATCTCTACAATGGAGAAAACCCGCACTGTAAACGTGTGTTTAGCATTAATTGGGTAACTTTAGTGTAGTACCTTTTTGGTATCTGCTACATAATAGCCACTTGTTGAAGCTCTGTGGTTAGTCTCTGTGTTTTTATTTGTTGTAATAGTGGTGATAGTTGTTTTTGTCTTTCTCCATTTTCTCTTCCTCTAATTATTTTTCTGTTTTTCACTTCTAAAAATTCAACCAAAAGTATACTTTCCTGAAAAACATTTGTAGAATCTGGTGAGTGTGGTGGTATATACCTGTAAATCTAGTACTTGAGAGGTTAAGGCAGAAGGATATTTGATAGTTCAAAGTCAACTTGAGTTACATAGTTAAATTCAAAACTAAATAGAAGGACCTTTTCTCAACCCCCAAAAAACTCAGTCCAGAATGAAGCATATAGTTTGGAGTTCAAGAAATTCATAGCCAACTTTCAACTGAGTTTCATATCAGCAACAATCTACTTCCACATCACATCATAGGAAATACCCAGTATTTTCAGTGCTTCAGTAATTTTAATACTCAATTATTTAAACTCTGTTACTTTTACTAAATTGTATACTGATTCTTTGGCACATGAACATTCAAAGCCAGTGAGGCACAAGTATAAAAGAAGACAGTTGTGTTGTCTAGCTTTCTTTTTCTCTGCAGTTAAAAACTACTTCCTCCCTTCACTCCCCGCATAATTATGCCCGATTCATCTTCTTTTCCTGTTGAAACCCATCACAACAAAAAAAGGTTTGGAAAACAGTTCTAAATCAGCGTACTATCTCTTGTTACTTTGGTTTGTTTATTTTTACTTTTAAATTTTTACTTCTTATTATTATGTGTTTGTAGTTTGAAATGATTACATTTCACATGGGAAGTTGGTACATGTATATAACACATTTCAGTTCTTTTTTTTCATTTCTTTCTCCTCTTCTTTTCATCCCTCCCTCCATCCCTTGGTCCCTTTCTTTACTTTACAAGATCTATTTCCTTATTTATTATTATTTATCTTTATTTTATTTTTTTGCTCCTTATTTGTATTTTGGATTTCTCATGTAAAAGAAACCATGTGATACTAAAGCTTATGTGTCTGAATTGCTTCATTTGACATTATGGTCTTATGGTGCATTTATTTTCCTATCAATAACTCATTTGTATTCTTCTTTATTGTAAGTAGTACTCCATTGTGTTTAAATGCCTCATTGTCTTTATCCATACAACTGTTGTTGGACCTAAATCCCACTTCCATGATTTAGCTTTAACACACCCTTCTATATTGTTGGGAGTATAAAGCAGTACAACCATTAAGGAAATTTGTATAGATTTCTCAAAAAACTAAAATATAAATTCCATTCATCTCACTTATTTCCCTACAGGTGTCTCCCCAAAGAAGTAGTTTTATTTATTTTTATTTACTATTTATTAATTGTGTCACTTTTTTAAAGTATGTTAAATTGAATGATAAAGATATTCATATTTTCTAAGGTTCAAGTATAATTTATCTTGTACCAAAATACTGGGTTTCAATAAGTCAAAAATTGGCACCTAGTTAACTTTTACTCAGAAATCTATTGTGTTACTTTATTATAGTTCTGCATCACGTGACTACTGACCATATTTAAAAATCTTCCTAGTATATCTGTGTATGCACAAGCTAGAGTCTTCAGAGTTTTGGATGAGGCACCTTTGTGCCATTGGGGCTATATTAGCTCAGTTGTAGTTTTCAACAACTGCTGTCAATTTGAGTCATGTTTTGTTCGGTGAAATGATAAACCAAGTAGTGTTTATCGAGTCATTTGGCTCTCTTCATTTGGTACAGTTGCTCATATTTACAACACCAGATATTTAGTTACACCTTCATGGTAGGTTAAATAAGATCAT
>RJWM01002743.1:2500-109216 GCA_004363535.1 Dasyprocta punctata
TGTGTCCCCTTCTTTCCTTGAGACTGGGCAGAGAAAGACATGATGGGCTGTGAGAACTATACGTTAATTACCGTGACCGTAATCAATGGGGTTGACATCCTGTTTACAGAGTTTAAGATTGTGGTATGAAAAGATACAATGGTATTCATTGCTTTTCAGTGATGCTCAAGGTATTGTTGAAGGGATATTTTAGTGTATGTCTGCATTCACATGTGTGTGCACGTGTGTAACAAAATTAAGTTCTTATTTGGAAGGTCATTTTTGAAAGCACATGTGTATTTTTGTGTGTCCATACATATTGGTAGATGTGAACCTTGCCAAAGATGATTTGAGATATTAAATTTTCAAAGGAACTTATATTTTGTTATAAATATAAACTGTTTCTGCAGTATTTTTTTACCATTATTTGTAATTGGTTTTATATACCATTTAAGCAATGTTAGGCAAATTAGTTTCAGGGAGAATGTCAGATTTAAGAGTTTTTGATAATTAATGCATTGTGGCTAACCTAAATTGATCTACTGTAGCTTTTTCATAAAATTATACATTAAAAAGTTCAAATTCAGATAAATTTTACACCAAAACATTGAATAGACTGTGTGGAATTTGAACTAATTGATAGTGAAAACAGTGTTGAAAGCAAACACATCTGTGTTGAGAATGGTGCTGAGGACACTTAGTTTGGGCCTTCATGACTTTATATCCTATTATTATATTATTGCCATATGCTATGTTTATGAATTATTTTTCAATGTCTTGGTACACTGGACCCAAAAATTCCATAGAAGCTTATATCTGAGCTCTCTTCTTACACAGTATAATGTATTATTATGAGCTATCTGATATTTTCGTGATCTTTTGCTTTACACCGCTCAGAATATTTTTGTTTCAGGGAAAAAAATAATAAATTTTAATCAGCATTCCCAAATGTTCTTCTAATTGCCAAGAATCCCTTATTATTCTTAGAAATTATGGGTTAAAAGTTCTTCTGAAGCAGTTTGTGGGAAGCCCAGGCCTCCTTAGCTTCCTTGACAAGGGTGTTGACGATTTAAGGTCTCCAGCCTGCCCTGAGAGATCACTTATATCGAACAGCAGATGAAAAGCCAGTGCAGATGTAATTTATCGTCGGCGTTTCCTTCTAAAGAATAATTGTGGAGACTTGGCTGGATCAATAATATGGATTTTTGTTGTTAGGTCTTGTAGTCTGCACCATAATGAGAGATAGGGGACAGTGGCTGTTTTCTAATAGAAAATAAAGGATTGGTTTCCGTGTCTTTCCACATTTGAATGCAAAATGGTACACTTGAAACTAATTCAAGTTGTTATGAAAAGAAGTCTCCCATTATATCTCAGCTATCAAATAAATACATTATGCTAAATCAGCCCCCTCCATAATGAATGAAATATTTGAGTTTTTTCTTAAATTTTTTCTTCAAAAGTATTCTTTTGCTCACTGTTCCACACTAGCCCTGCTGTTGTTACACACAGACACGCAGACACACACACACACACACACACACACACACAAGGCAAGTGAAAATTGCATTTAGAATGAAAAAAAAATCAAGCTACCAGGTGAAATATGACATACAATATATTGGAGACTACCTTCCTAAATAAAATCTTACACATCAAAAAGTCAAGGTCACTAATGTATCAAGAATCAAATCTCATGGTAAATAAGTAATTTTGTCTTTGTGTTTGTGTATATCTTTAGTGGAGTGAATAGAACTTAATATATGCTATCTATGTTTATATATGCCCTTTGTATACACATACAGAAATAAACATGTGTAATGACTATAAATCTCATGATTATGTTTCTATGCTTAAAATTTTATTTTAGACGGAAGATGTAGGTCACAAAGACATTAATGAATTTCAGAATACAAAAACACTTTTCTTGGATGCAAATGCAATGAGAATATGCATTCCTTGCCAGAAATTTTGACAATTGAATGCTGCCACACCGACATTCCCAGTACCACACACAATGAAATGCATGTGTGTTCGCCCTTGCATATATGTGTAGTAGGCAAACACGTAATCTTAAACATGCCCTCTATTTTCACGTGCATGTGTGGAAATACGTCTTTGTGCCACTACAGGTAATGGGGCTCAGAGAGGTACGGTAGTGAATAGTAAGGAATGATTTTGCCTCAGCATAAAATGGTATATTAATATTAACAAGCAAATTGTCTTTTAGGAATTCAAAAAACACTACTTCAGTATTATTTAATGAATAATACAGCTAGTTAGAAAGATTTGTATTTCAAATTGATTAAATAATTAAATGAATAATTATAATTAAACTTTATTCTTTACAGCCCATCTACTCTTTTCTTTCTATACTGAAATAAAGGTACAAAAGAATAAACTTAACCCCAAAATAGGAAAGTGAGATTGTGAAAGTATTTAAATTCACCTTTACTTTTGAGCGATAATGAACATTTTAACATGCCTTTGGGAAATAAGATTAAGTATACTTAAATTAAAAATCTCCTTATTAGTAAGTGTTATAGTCAGTAAATGGTTAAATAATGGAATACTCTTTTTTGATTACCAAACTTACTTTTCCTTGCTATGTTTGCTATTTATTTTAAATTTAAAAAGGCTACTTTCTAGAAATGCCGCAAGCTAAATTTCTTTCATGACATATCAGAGCACTAGAACAAGTCAGACTGATTTGGGCAAAACCCTCAAAAGACTTGTTGCATCACATGTCTATAAAGAGTAAAGATAGATATATATGATTTTTTTTTTCAAAAAGTAGTTTACAGTTTCAGTGAATCTCTACAAAGTTGGCATTTTTATTGTGTTTTGCCCTTTGTGAGTATTATGGAATGATCTGAGTAGTTGGCAGGCAATTACTGCCTAAATATGCTCTAATAAAAAGATATATTTCATTTATAAAGTATAGGGAAAGATATGAGCTTGTTTAAAGATGCTAAAAATGAGCATTTGTACACTTCTAACAAAGACTTCATCTACTAAATTAAGAGATTTCCATTCCAGAATTATTATTATTAAAGATGAATAATGGGACTTTTTTGTAAAATTTTGAAGCAATCCCTTGACCTCTTTTTGGAAGTAGAAGTTTGAGAAACATAAGCAATTTCGAACTGCTGTTGGTACTGGGATATACAGATTTTCTTCTTACTTGGGGTCTTTAGTAGGTTCAGGAAACCACTTAGTTCATAATACTAAGCTGAAGTGTTTAAGGAAGAATCTGATAGAATCAGGTAGAACAAATTCAATATTCTTAAGTTATTAGAAAATTCAATGTTTTATTTAAACAGAATCGTACATACTGTATATTAACTATTCTAAGCAATCTTTACTCAGCTTAGAAAGGCCAGATGTATGGGAATTGTAAAAAATCAGGATATGCATAAAAACTGTTCAAGTGCATAAAGCAGCCCCATCTGGAAGACATCTACCAGAAATGAAGTTGTACAAAACCATTCCATTGATAATAAAGCTAATTTTTATGGGTCTGACAAGTATGTAATTATGTTCAGTGGTGCTTTTCAGATTTTATCACAGTCAATAAACCGCAGTGGTAATTTCATTCCCATTTGACATATTTACATGGAAACATTTGATTGGAGGAATTAGTAACCCTGAAAGCCTTGATAGATATGTTTTAATGATCTGTGACCTCCACAGTCCCTCATCTGTTTATTGTTGCAACAGGCGAGAAGTCGTTTCTATGTGACCTCTGCGGCTTTGCTGGCGGGACTCGGCATGCCCTCACCAAGCACCGCCGGCAGCACACAGGTCAGTATAGAGGCAGTCCCAGCCCTGCTCTCTCGATTCAAGAGTAACGTATCAAACCTCCCTGCCACTACTCTTGGCCCTATAAGTTACATTCTCTTTAATATTTATATAAATATTATACTCGAGGACCTACAGAAAATTCTATTCAAATAATGTTTTTAAATTGTCTACTTTTATATACTTAAAAGGTAGACATATTGTATATTTCAGGGAACAGGTATCCCCAGTAAATTCATGTTAAATAGGAGGAAGACAATAGTTTATGTTTCAGAGCTCTGGTGTGCAACTATAATTTATCTATCAGCAAGACTGTGTGTTAGCCTCCTGAGTGGGGACTGGGAAACCCCTGTTTGTAGTTGTCTTCTCTTGCCACCTTGTACCTTCTCTTCCACCTTCATGTGGCACTGCCTTCTTGCCTACCCTCCTATCTGACTGTCCAAATGCAAATAGATGTGATTTGAATTGAGTACTGTTTTATTTATTCTTCCTTGAGAACATAATGGTAAGTGAATTCAGTCAGACACACAAGTTTAAATATCACATGGATTCTCTTATATGAGAAACTCAACATATATATAATGTCTATATCTATATCTATATACATATCTATCTATATCTATATCTATTCATGTACCTATATATAGAGAGAGCAAGAGCAAAAAAGAAGATAATTAGGAAGTAGGGAGAAATCCAAATAATTTCTGAAAGTAACTATTCCATTGTTTCACATGTATTTTAACATATTTGCTAATTTGTTTCATTTATATTACTAGTTTCTTAGTTCATTGATGAGAGAGTTTTGTGCTTTTGTTTTCTTTTTTGTAAGAGAGAGTCCTTTGCTTATGACATATTCTGAGTAACATTTCGGCCATTGTTTGAAGATTACGACGCATACTATATTAACTGCTGTTATTCTCTAATTATTTTGGTATGAAATTTTGATTTGTTTTTTCATAGATAAGGAGTGCTTTTTAAATATTTTCTTTAGTAATATCTGCTTATATTACATTAAGATAAAAAGAATAAGTAATAACAATGAGAGAACATAAGAGATATTGAAGAACGTTGAAAAGAACCCCTGCACCCATGACTTGCATTCCTGGTGATTCAGCAAAATAAAATAGACCCCTTGATTAGGAATGTTTAAGAATGAAAAGTTTAAAATGCTTAGTCAAGTTTTTTGTTTGCTACTTTATATAATCCGATGGTTCCTATATGTGTTTATTTTCATAATTCTAAATTTATTTGCCTGGGATAATACTGATTCATGACAAGTGTGCTTTTTAATTATTAATAGAATCACATTTTACTGTCAGATATTTCCTAAACAAGATGATATGTCATCTGGTAGCACAATTGAAACTTTAGTTGCTGTACTTTTCTTTGTGTGCCAATAAGAATCATTGGTTTTGGCAGTCACACTCCAAATAGCATGAAAACACACACAAAATTATTAATTATAATACATCATTATTCTCAAAATGTGATATTGAACAGATCTGGGAAGCTTTAATCCCCAAGATGGTGTTTACAGGATACCATCTTGAAAATGAATGCCACCCCTTGCTTCTAGATCTTGCATATATACAGTTCAGATTTTTATATGACTTATAAGCCGTCGAGTCACAGGGACCTTTCCAATGTCTAGTATAATGTTAGAAATTTCAATTTAACTTTAAAAATATAAAACTTCATTGTAAATTTAAAGAAACTACCTGTGCATGCATTAGTTTAATCCAGTGACTTAAAGATTCGGTGTAAGATGGTAAGAGAGGCCCAGTTGATGTGAGTCACCCTTGACCCATATCATGGAGAAATGAGAAATATGCACAAAAATAGTGTGCTTATTAGAGTTTTTATTTATACTGTTTTCAGTTTACTAGTACTCAAAGTGCTGTGATTCAAACATCACTGTAGATTTGATTAGTCCCATCTGGTGTAGCCCCAGGAAACTGCAGACTCCCTTCTCTGCCACCTCTGCCAGTGGGTAGTGCCCCTGTTTGCCCTTCTATGGAGATAATAATACTACAATCACAGGCATTCCAGCTGATGGATCGATCAGGAAGCCTGCATCGAGCTGGCACAACTTTATATTTTATGTCAGGTCCAGAGGCTCCTTATTACTTTGCTATTAACTTTATACTATATAGGACAATGTCTCATAGACAGAGGTATCTGTCTTTTTGGCATTTATCTGCCTCTGTGGCACAAATCAAACATGATTCTTTAATACCAAAGTCAGTCCTTTAGTCTGTTGGCTTCAACAAAACAGCTCAGTTCGACTCTGTCTAGGCACTTAGCTTTTATGCTGGATTTAAAATGTTTAAGCAACATAAAACTTTTTCCTCCAAGGCCAGACTTGAATGGTGCATTTGAAACCTATTTCTCTGATGTGTCCCTCTGTGACATGGTTTACCTTTTTACCACAGAGTGCCCCAGCAAATTACAATCAGCTAGGAAAGGGATAGGTATCCAAAGTGTTCCAAATGGCGTAAATAATTCCCTACTGCAATATAGACTGTCTAGTGGGCTGACACAAAACATCTTCCATTCTGAGATTTACTTTTATCACCTGTCAGAGACCCTTGATTCAAGGGCATAGGAGCCAATCGTCACATGTAGTTGAACAGTCCTGGTCAGCTTAATAACCTCTAGCCCACCCTAAGGAATGTGAAGTGTGATTTCCATGAGATGTGGTCAGCTCGGCTGACAGATGGTTGACACACAAAAGGACACTACACTTTGGCAACAAGCTGTTATGGTATCTCTGCTTTGAGTTTTGCTTTTCTATCAGTGTTACCTAAGGTCCAAAGTATTTCTTAGTGGTCATGTTGCTTGAGATTATTGCTTGTAAAGGAAAGTATGAAAACCTGGGCCAATATATACTATTAGCTCATCTAAAGGAAATATAGGAGAAATGGAAACAACTTCTTTGCTTTTTTGAATAGAATATTTCCAAGTAGAACTGTAGACTTACAAATAATATCATTATGTTAATATCCTATGTTATTTATCCTTCTGACAGAGGATTCCGAAACACTGTTCCCAGTTAGTCCTCCATCAAAAACCCTTTTTTAGCAGGTGCATAAACTTTTTACCAAGTACTTTCTTACTACAAACAAATATTTAACAAACTGAAATTCTGATAACAAACTGATATCAAATCAGTAAAATTTTCTTCCAAACTTCACAGTCTAGGAATTTTCTTCCAAACTTCACAGTCTAGGAATTGGATTTATGTTTTTTAACTAGATTTGGAGACTAACTGCGGTGTATTTTCCTGAAGAAATTACCCATAAATGATTAAAAATTTACCAAGTTTATTACACCAAAAGTGTTGAACAGGTAGCAAAATATGTGAATTACCAATTAAGAATTATGTACAATTCTGAATAAGCTTTTGTGTGTTTAAATTGATATAGTGTTCTTACCACTATCAAAACTCTTACGTGGATAGGCCTTCCTTAGCATACTATTTTGTGTGGTACAAGTTTTCGTTGCATTATATTTTCCTTTTCAATCTATATACAGTTTAGAATTTCATAATATTATACAACTGAATCTCCTGTATGATCAAGTCAGATTTAAAATTATAATTTGTAATTTGGTTTAACATAGTACTGCCTTAATGTGGACTTTGAATTATTAGATTTATAGAGAATACCAAATGGTATTATTCTTTAAAAGTTTTGTTTTTCAATTTAAATTGGTTCACATAAAATTGCCATGAAATCTTAAATGAAATAAGCTACCTTTAAAACATTTTTTATAGAGCTTGCAATGAAATGCCAAACCAAGAAAATTAAGTTTGAAGATCTTAGGTCTTTATACCACAGACTTAGATAATGGAGTCCATAATGTCACCCTTTTAATTCCTTCAGATGCCAAATCCACAGAAATTGTCATTTATCAAGGCCATTATAGTGAACTAGGTAGCAGTAAGTTATGACATGAAAACTATTTTTATAAACAATCTGAATAGAAAGCAGAGACTTGAGATAATTTTGTGAATTCGCATAATAAACAATATCTTATGAATTTCTTGACCACTTAGATTCACTATATTGAAAGTGTAAGATTTATGTAAATTTAAATTCTGTTATGTAATCACCATAAAGGAGTACTTTATTGACATAAAGATGGACAGAGTTCAGTGAAACAGAATGGAGACATGAAATAGACCTATACATGTATTTGTCAATTATCTTTAAACAAGGAATCATATTCAAACAGAAGTCTAACAGAGGATATGAAAAACCTCAAAACTACTGAGAAAAATTAAAGACTTAAATATAGTAGTATACTATGTTCATGGGTGACAGGACTTTATATTAAGATTTGATTTCCTCCCACACTTTTCACTACAAATCCCATGAGTCTGTGTTTGTTTGTTTTAAGAAACTGACATTATCAGCCAGGAGTGGTAGTAAATACCTGTAATTCTAGCACTCTGAAAGGTTGAGACAAGAGAATTCCAAGTTCAAACTCGGCCTGGGCAACTTAGTGTCTTAACCAGACGTTGTCTTAAAATAAAAAGAAAATACTAAAAATGTAGCTCAGTGTGAACACCCTTGGTTAAACCTCAGTAATATGGAGGAAAAAAATTCATTTTTAAAATTCTTTAAAAAAATTGAAATATAAAGGTTTGAAATAGTCAAACAGATTAAGAATAACAAAAGTAGACTTACCCTACCTTATCGCAAGACTTAATGTAAAACTAAAAGAGAAAGAAGACCTGTATCATAGACTTGGAGAAAGTATTTGCAAATCACAAATCTTACAAAGGATTTGTATCTAGAACATAGAGCTCTCAAACACAATTCTAAGAAAACTAACAACCAATTTTAAAATGATCAAAAGATTTTGAGCACATGCTTCTCTGGAGCATGTAAAAATATACCTGGTAAGTGCATGAAAAGATGCTCAGTATTCACAGAGAAATACAGATTTAAAACATCAACCAAACTAAATGTTTCTAAGGGTTTGGAGCAACTGGAACTCACTTAAACAGGTGTTGAGAATATAAAATGGTCACACTTTTGAAAACAGTTTTGCTGTCCTTACAAAGTAAAATATATGCAAACCATATTATCCAGCCATCCTATACGTGGACAGAAGGAAATACGTGTTGACGCAACTACTTAAATATAAACCTTGATAGCTAATTTATTTGTTGCCATAGCCACTTGTGAAAACAATTCAAGTGTCTTTCAAAGGATACGTGAATAAATAAATTGTGCTACATTTGTGTACTGAATTCTACTCAGCCCCAAAAGTAAATGAAGTATTTATATCCTTAGCAACATAAATGAATCACAAAATTACTATGCTGAAGGAAAGACCAGGGGGAAAAAAAGTGTGTACTTTGTATATTTCTAAATACATAAATTTCTAGACGATGCTAATTAATATAAAGTGTTAGAAAACAGATATGTGATAGTAGAGCTGAGATGAGCAGGGAGAGGAGCATGGTACAGAAATCCTTTGAGAATAACAGTTCTGTTTGTATACAATTTTGATAGTGATGGTAATTGCATCAATAACAAAACTTACTAATGTCTCCTATAAATATGTAAAGCTTTTATGTATCTATTATACCCCATTGATGCTATTCAAATACTATATACATTCTATGGTCCATCAAATTAGTAGGCTAATCAATGTTGATTTTTTTTTTTCTGGTGATACCGAGAATTGAACCCCTGTCCTTTGAACTGCTTGACATCTGTAGCCTATTTTTTATTCTGTTTTGAGACAGTGTCTCACTAAATCACTGGGTTACCGAAGTTAGGCTAGTACTTGTGTTAGGCTAGTACATTTTCAGTTATGCTTTTGCTTTCATGTGACTGTTGATTTTGCTGTATTACAGAGTATTTTTCAGTCAAATATAATGGAAATTGAGTTATTTCCTTCATCCTATCAAAATATGAATATCATACTGTTCCTCAAATTGAATTAAAGTCTTCCATCATCATGAGAGTGAGATTTTGGGTGTCCATTAGTACAGTTGAGCTGTCTACAACAGTTTAAGGTGCTTGACAAGAGGTTTAAAAACTGACAGAGAGGAGTTACTTAAACAGACCTGTCAGGCTCACTTCATTGGAGTTTTTCAGATGGAATCTTGGGGACAACTGACTAAAAGAGACAACAATCCTTTTTAACTGAACTTTTTTTAAATATGGCATTGCATTTCCTCCCCCCCCACCCCTCCTCTATCCTTTCCCTTTAATTCCCCTCCCTTCCCTTCCCCTTCACTAAGTCAACTGGAAATACTTCCCAACAGTATCTATTTAATGATACTTTTGTGTCATATTCACTAACTAGGCAAATTTTTGCTGTGTGCTAGCTGCTTATCTTTTTGTCTGGTTCTGAGCTCTTGGTTAGAGTCACTTGTATGTTCCTTCTTTTATCTCTGAGATACTGTATATAACTATCAGTGTTTTGGCTCCTGGTAAGAGCTACTGGTCACTGCACACTCTGCTAAGTGTGCAGTTTTTATCTTGACAATACACAAAATTTACACACACACACACACACACACACCTCAGTTCACAAACTTGATTCTTTCTACAATTCTGGTTGCAAACCGAGTTGGATGAGAACTGAATCAAATTCAATGATTAGGTTCAGTGCTGGTCTTATGTAGAAATTCAGTTCAGTCTTCATCCAGTTTGGTTTGCAGCCAGAATTGTGGAGAGAATTGAGTTTGTGAACCAAGGTACCACTGTATATATGAAATTTATTAGGGAAAATGTGTTTAGAAGAATATAAGGGGCAATTGAAATATAGTGAATGTTAAAAATGTGTTACAGAATAAGACATGTACCATTAATCGCCCTGTAATATTTCCAGTCCCTTCAAACAAACTTATGCCATCATTCTAGTCACTTTCTGAAGCAATTTCTGAAAGTTCTCTTTTGTGAGTGTCTTTATAAGGTGTAATTAAAAAATATGCATGTCGCTGATGATTACAAAGAAAGGCTTGTAAAAATATAATGGTGTGTCTTCATCTGCTGTATTCTTTGGATCTGGCACCATGCAACATCTGGTTGTTCCCCCAAGTCAAATGACCATAAAAGGTTAAGTGTTTTAAATCAATTCATGACATTGAGGCAACCATGACATTGCTCTAAAGATACAAGAACAAACTTCCAGAACTGCTTCGGAAGGTAGCAAGAACAATAGGACAAGTTTGAAAAGAGGGAAAGTATTCTGTGGGCAATTAATGGTAATGTAAACTGTAATAAAATGTTTAAAAATTTCAACTTTGTGTTTTCAATCACACCTCATGGTGCTATACATTAATTGTTTGAGGAGAATAGAGATATGAGGCATTCTGTACTTCATCACTGTCCAATACAAATGTAAGATGAGCTATATATGTACTTTTATGTCTCCCGGTAACTATATTTAAAAAGATGAAAAAAGTTGAGGTAAAATCATTTTGTAATAGTCAGTTTAATGAAATATGTCTAAATTATTCTACATGAAATCAGCATAACTAAAAATATGGTACTTTTTAACTAAAATTTTGAAATTGGTATGTATTTTATACTTATTCACATCTCAATTCAGAGGGCAAATGTTTACCTGAAATGCATGATCTGTATTTAGATTTGATAAACCTTGTACTTCAAAAAGTAGATTCACATTCCTAAGCAGTCTTAGCCATATTGAAACTTTTCAGCAGTCAGGTCAAATAATAGTTTTCAAATTTAAATTTACATTGATTAAAATTAAACGGCCATCTTTCCAGTGTGCACCACCCAATCGAGCTGTGGGATTAAAAGCTTTTGAAACGGTGCACGTGTAGGAGGGAGAAGTGATTGAGTGTGAGAAAGGCGTTTCCAGAACCAAATACTTTGCAGGACATACTTCTTGTGTCCTCTCGTAGCTGTGTCTGCACAATGTAGTCATGTTTTAAAGTGATGTTAAATATTACTTCAAAGTTTTCTTTGAGGCTTCTGTACTTTAAAAAACTTAGTGAACTATATTTTCTTTTACTTTTGAAGATTGATTTTATTTTTCTCCATATTTAATTTTAAGAATTTAATACATTTTACAGTGTATATTCAAAGTGTATCACTGTCTTACACTTTCCCATGATTCTGACATCACTGAAATTTATATATTGGCCTAACGTAACATAGTTTTTATTAAATCCTTCTAGTTAGGTGCTCACCCATACCAATTTTTTTGGTTCCTGTTTACATAAGGTACACTTTATCAAATACGTGTACCTTTCTTATATTTTAATACAAAAGCAAAAATCAATGATATCTTCTAACTTTCCAAGTATTAGAATAAGTATTCAAATTTCCTAAAAGCGTGAAATCCATTGAATGCTAGTCATAACATTTTATGGAAGTAAGATTCTTTTTAATTGTTGAACGAGACTTATCCCTTCATGCGCAGTTGTTTTTATTCATATATATTTCTTGTGTTTCAGGAGAAAAGCCTTTCAAATGTGATGAGTGTAACTTTGCCTCCACAACCCAGTCCCATCTGACTCGGCATAAGCGCGTGCACACCGGAGAGAAGCCCTACCGGTGCCCCTGGTGTGACTACAGGTAATGAGCCCAGGTGGGCTGCCCTAACTGGGAATCCTGTTGAGTCATTTATAAAAGTTGGCGTGAGTCAGCTTATTTGTATATTTGCATATTAGGCTAGAACTTTACTTTTATAGCTAATTTTAGTGACTTCTTATAAATAGATCTTTTCAGAACAAGTTTAGGATCACAGCTGTGGGGGTAGTATAGAGATTTTTCAGATACCTTTTCCCTTACACATGAACACTTCCTTCATTATCAATGTATCCCACTGGAATGGTCTGTTTATTACAACTGATGAACCCATATTGATATAGCATTACTACCCAAAGTTCATAGTTTACCCATAGGTTCTCTCTAGGTATTATACATTTGTTGGGACAAGTTTCTAATGATATATTGCTAAGATAGACAATATTGATAGTGACTATTCATAATATAATTCTTTCCCATTTTTAGCATCTTAACATTGCTATGCCTAAATGTCTATTGAATTTATTTTATCACAAAGTAAGAAACTATTATTCAACACATCTCTGGAATGTGAATGAAGTGAAGTACTCACTGAGATAATGAAGATGATGTAAGATATGTTTCCTGCCTTTAAGGACGTTAAAGTATAGTAATTGACTAAAATACTTTCACAAATAATTATAATACAGATTTGAATGGATGAATCAAAAGGCCAAAGGAGAGCATTAGAGAAAGAATATGACGAGTTTCTCATAGGGGAAAGAGCATCTCAGCTATATGGTAAAAAGTGGTAAAATTTCAAGCACACTGTGTATTCTGAGATGGGGAGATGACAGGTAATGCAGTATTTTACTGTTGAAAGCATCATGAAAGTCATAGCTTTTCAGTTCCCTCACTGAGGCCTGACCTCATTGAGATTGCAGACGTTTTCAGCCTCAGTGAGAGCAGCAAAGGTGTGAGCTAGGATCAGGCAGAGTTTAATCATCTGACCTAACCGTACGATAAGGTTTATGCAGAAAGTCACTGTGGAAGTGACTTTCTGCCACAGATGGAGAATGGAACTTGGCGTCCAGGTTTGCCTGTGCCTCTGGACCTTAAAGCAAATTTGGGCCCCACTTAGTAGTCTGGGACACTATGGAGATTATAGGCAGCTTAGTGACATCTGTCCTATGGAGCAGCCTGACTCCAAGAGGGAAAACCTACTTTATACTTGAGCAGAAGACCTCCACTGTGGCTGCCACATACAATCATATGGAAAGCAAATTTGGGCCCCACTTAGTAGTCTGGGACACTATGGAGATTATAGGCAGCTTAGTGACATCTGTCCTATGGAGCCTGACTCCAAGAGGGAAAACCTGCTTTATACTTGAGCAGAAGACCTCCACTGTTGCTGCCACATACAATGATATGGAAACATTCAGAGTGGGTTTTTAAATTCACTCCACTTGTAGTGAATATTAGAGCATGCACAATAAATATGAAACCCTCTTTGGAAAGTAGAGTTCTGTATTCCTGGGGATGTAGCCTGGGCATTCAGCAAATATATTGCCATAATCTCTATTATCAGCCACTATTGCATTAAGTTTTATGTGAAAGGTCATCAAATAGTACAGCGATATTACAGATATATTTCATTCATTAATTATTCATTCATTCAACGTTTTATGAGTTCTATCTTTGTGTTACATGAAATTGCTAATTTTTTGGGAAAATGGTGATCCAATTAGAGGTGCTAAGGTGCTGATAGTAGAAATTCTAAGATGCTTAAGTTTGAATTCCTTAAAAACTAAACATTATTGAAACTCTTTTTCTTTATTACAGAGATGATACTGTAGTTCCCTTCCCTATAAAACAGAGAAAAGCAATTTAAAATTTCCTATAATTATCATACATAACTACTAGGATTATATGCTTTTCATCTGTACTTCATGCATAAAGTTTTTGTTGTTGTCTTGGGGGTAGTTTTTAGTTTCTTTCAGTATAAACTTTATTTCTCATATTTAACACATTGTCACTATTTTTCTATGTCAGAACAGTCTCCTATATAACTATGGTTTTCAATCTTCCATTTTTAAGTGGCAGAATTATTATTTCAAAGAACATTATATAGAAAACTCCATATTTATAAAATGGATAGAAATATTATTTGCCAAATAAGGGTAGGTCTTATAGTTAAAATCATAGTAGATTTAATAATTTTGGCATATTATAATATTAGTAAGACTTTTAACAAGCAAAAATGTTTAAAATGGTAAGTTTGTAGTGCCAGTTGCTACTGAATTAGCCTCAACATCCAGTTTCTGTCTTCCTTGTGGAATAAAGACATAGTGTGTGGGAGTGGTTAAGAGTGTAAACTATGTGGAAGATCTAGGCTTAGCACTCATTCACTATGTGACCTCAGTTAAAGTCCTTAACCTCTTGGTCAGGTATGTGTTCATTTGTGAAATGTGGCTTATTAGCAGACTAGCCTTGTGGGATCCTAGTAAAATCAGATCAGACACACATTGACGTTACCTAGCCAGGATTTGGCATGTGAGGTTCTTGGTAGACATTGGTACTTGTTTTCACCATCCTTTCAGTGGCTACAGGTTTTGCTTTGCCTTGCAATCACAGGGTACTGTTCAGTAGGTTACTGTAGAGTTTCAGTGCCTGTTTTAATTTTGTTTATAATGCTACCAAAATGAATGTTTAACATTACTTTTCGTAAAGAATTATGAAATCTATTATCTACTCTTAAATAATTGCAGAAAAACTTTACCCTTTCAAACTGCCTAGTTTCAAATCCACTCTTCTCTAATATAATTGTAGTACCTGCACACCTCTACATTACACCAATTCATCATAATCAATATATCAGATTTTTAGACGTACCATTTTCAGGTATTTACTTTAAAAATGCTTCTACTTAAATCTGTATATATGTCCATGATTTTTAAAGAATGAATCCATAAGTCTGTGTTTTGATAGTACTACTACACAGGTTAGATTTGATTTTTTTTTTCCTATGATCGGTACTATCCCTTGGTGGACTCTTGGTATTTGTATTCATAAACGTATGCCCTTGGTTTGAAAGAGCATTATATTTTTTTGTAAGAGTGAGGTCATACTTTTGGTCCCCTAAAATACTTCTCCTAAAATACTTCTGTGCAGTGGCACTTTTGAGCTAGCTGGACACTGTCCATGTCACACCTCCGTCAGGCGTTGTGTTAAAAAAGGGATGGTATTCTCTACATTTGGTTATTATCCTGTGAATTAATACTTAGAACACTAAAATCCAGTGATAATCACCAAGTCTCCTTTTGAATTGCTTCATATCTTTGATAAAGGACTCATTTCTATCTTTATATAAAGCTTTTGGATCAGTTATTATTGCTGGAAGTAACTAGTTTGAACTGTATGTATTTATCCAACAGTTTTATCATTTTGTGTACATGTGGCTGGGCATGCTTTTACCATTGCTCAAAAGACAAGTTAACCTTAAAGACCTTGAAAATATAAAAATTTTTCTGGTGCAATGGGCTAGGAATGAAATATGTAGATTAGAACAGATGGTACTGTTTTCTTGTTGATGAGAAAAGATTTTAAAATGGGCATGTAGTAAATTAAAAGAAGATGTAACCATATTTGCTGATAGCTTTTCATATTATTTTATTCAATATATTTAAATAATGTTTTTTCATGTAGATTTTTATTTATTCAATGTAGGTAGCTAAAAACTATTCTTGTACACTATTTCTGTCTATATCACTATTAACATTTATTTGTAGATAAGTTATCAGAAACTGAAGAATTATTTAAATTTCATTTGAAAATTTATTTCTCACATTATAAATTGAGCATTAATAAAGAAATACTAGTAATTACAATTATTCATGAAAAATGTGAATATAGATTTGTTTACAAAAGAATTTTATAATTGGTCTTTTTGAACCTGGGGCTGTTTTTCAAGTTTGCATTATTAATTTAGGCAATGACATCTCATTCTATTTAGATATAAATATTACCTCTTTCCTTAGCTTTTACTGTCTGAAACATCTGAAAGTATAATCCATTACAAGTCACTGTGTTCTGTCATTACTCCATAACTGTTTCACCATTGATTATTATGCATTATAATTTTAATGCATAAATTTAGATTCATAGTACATATTACTTATGTATTGCCTTATCATATTACTTATGTAGCAGATGCTTTAGATTTCTTTCTATTAAATTGGAAACTAAACTTTTAATATTTTATTTCCTTTTGTTATTTATCGCCTCGATATTGGTAAGAGAATAAAGTAGAGCAGCCTTTCATATGTTTTAGTAAGTGTTGTTTCCATTGTATAAAATCCTTACTTCCCTATAGAATTTGTTAATATCAAACTTCTTTCCATTTCATTAATCCCATTAGTTTATATATGAGAGTAAATGAGTTTCCCAAAAATGGCCATTGTTGGGTTTTTTAAAATGTGAAACTTCCCATTGAATTATTTTTTCTTTTAGGTTTTATGGCAGAATTACAATTGAGTGTGTATTAAGCAATAAACCACTAAGATACTATGAGAAGTAACAGAAAATATTACTTGTGGTATTCCAAGTATTAAGGACAATCCTATAAATGACTTTAAATGTTATTAAATTATAGAAAATTGAATTTCTAAGCCCTGTGACTTTCATCTTTCTTTATTGTATCCCTATTATTGAACTTGAGATAGCCTTAGTGTTCTTTAAGACTAGATTTCTTCAAATTTGTAATTGTCCCAGTAATTCTAACTTCAGATAAAGTTTGTTTCTATAAAATACTTCTAATTTTCATTTTTTTAATTTACTGCTTAAATCATAAATACTATATCTAATGGAGTTGAGAGATAAAGTCTACTATAGTTCTCAGCTCATATTAAAGATCTACCCCATTGTTTTTGCTAAATTCTTGTGCAATCTGCTTCTAATTCTTTCCTTTACTTAATGTCTGATTTAGCTCTCAGCCAGTGTTTGCAACAGAAGTCATTAAGATTAGTTTTTTTGTTTTTTTTTTTTAATCTCAAGCAGGTTTTGTTTTCTTTTTTATCTAGAGGAAATGCTAAGGATAGTTGAAGTAACATCTTAATCCAGGTGGTAACATCTCAGAAACATACTTCTCCCAAAAGTTTGTTTCAGTTACTTAAACAGCTATTTCTATCAAGTATCTCAGTTATTAGAAAATATTTTTAGTTACAGATAGTATGCAAAAAAGTGTTTTCCCATAACATTGGTAATATTCCTCTTTCATTCTTGCTTGGAGCTTTCTACTGCATTTTGTCTGGTCATTCTAAATGAAGGTTTGTCAGTGTTAATTTTTTTCCAAGAACCAAATTTTGGTTTCCATGATTTTTTTTTTCTACATACTGTTTTTGTTTTTTATGTTAGTTGGTTTTTAAGACTAGCAACTTTATTTTTTCCACTATAAGTTTTTATTAGTGCATATTAATTTAATAAAATATTGGGGTTTCATATGGCATTTTCATATATGCATCTATAGGATGTATTTTTATACAATTTTTATTATATAGGCATGTTATGTTTATTGTGCATAATTAAATAGTAAAGACGTTCTTACATATTGTGACATTAAGAATTCAGTATATAATGAATTTCGTTGTTCTTATCTTCCATTTGTTTTAGCAACATCCTGAGTTAGGGAGACAAACTCCACAGGGGATAATTTTCTCCTTTTGGATAATCTCTTTAGAGAGTTTCAATTTTCTTTTGGCTTCCTGTGCAGATACATAGGTTTTACCAAGAGAAGCAATGGATACACAAACTTGGATTTGCCCTGGAGTAATGACAGTGAGAAAAAATAGACCTTTACAAGCAGCACATCTTGTATGCTAAGGGAAAGAAGTGGAAGCGTACATACTGGGGAAATAAGGAGACTACGCATACTGAAATGAACAGTACAGTATTTCTTTTAGGTGATTATGAGCTTCTCAAATAGTTACTATGCAAGGATATTACATAAACATAATCAAAATGGAAATCTCTATTACTAATATTAGGCATGATTTATACTTAAAACTATTTGGTTATTGCTGTAAGCCTAGTTAGTTCAGAACAGACTTTAGGCTAAAACCAATTTTCTTATTTAAGGTACCAGTCAGTACTGTTAGATTATTTCATTTATCATAAGAATGCGTGATAATTTTATAATTTACTCTATTGTAACTGCTAATATGCTTATTGGAATAAAAAAAGAAGAGGTAGACTAGATCAAAAGATTTGTCTGGAAGTGTAAAAATCCAGTTACTTTCCAAACTTAACAATATTTCATGAAATGACATTGATTCCAATGCTTTCCTCAAGTTGTGGTGAATTTCTCCTAGAAAACAGCTTTGTCAATAACCGTAAATAGTACTACGTATACAGTACTTGCCAGTGTACAGATTGTCTCTCCCTGCTTGCCACCTTCACACAGTTCAGCCAGCCACAGGCAGATGTCAGTATCGTGGCTGGTTTGTGAAGTTGTGTTTGGTCATTGCCAAGCATAAATATTCTTTAAAAAGATTTTCTTAGCATGTGTCAAAAAGATGCTTTAGGGAGTTGTAAATATACGGAATAAATATGTCTGGTAAGTGTGGGTGGGATTTATTTTTTTCTGAGGGGTTCCCTAACAAAATGAAATCAATGTCCTCATAATTGTGTCATCTTTCTGATTTTTTTCTAATTAATTGTGAAAGTTATACTATATATAAGCCAACTCTTTTTTCCTATTATATCTGTCTTTTGCAGGAGAAATAGAGTTCTTCTTGAATGGAGTATTTCCTACTTTTCTCAGGGCATTATATTTCCTACATTTCATCAGGGCATTTTATCTCAGTAGTTTGTGTCTTGATTTGATTTTATGCTATTATATTTTTGTCTGATGCTTCTTTCATACAGCTTATTTCATTGATACTTTGCTTTTCTGCACTACATCAGACAAGCACATAGACTTTTAAAAACTTTCTGTTTCTGCTGAATTCCATAGTACACACTTGTAATCTCCGCTATTTTGAAGACCGAGGTAGGAGGACCACAAGTTGGAGGCCATTCTGGCAACTTAGCAAGACTGTCTCAAAACTGGGGGAGAAAAACCCAAAGAAAGAAAGAAAGAAAGACAGAAAGACAAAAAGAAAGAAAAGAAAAGAAAAGAAAAGAAAAGAAAAGAAGAAAAGAAAAAGAAAGGGAAAGAGAAAGGGAGAGAACAAAGGAAGGAAGGAAGGAAGGAAGAAAGAAAGAAAGAAAGAAGGAAAGAAAGAAGGAAAGAAGGAAAGAAAGAAAGAAAAAAAGATGGATCTGTAGCTCAGTAGCTCACTGGTCCTAGGTCCCAATACTGTAAAAGCAAATAAGCAGACAAAACTTTTTTGTTTTACCCTAAAAGCAAGCAGTGTGCTAATATATCAGGCCTTTAATTTTATCTTTAAAATGTTTAACTAAAAAATCATGTAGATTTGAAAACAAATTCCAGAGCATTAATGAATTACAAGTTTGTTTGATGCCTTTGATATAAAGATACCGCTTTTGTTTATTAGTACAAGCAAGTTTTTATTTGCTGATGTAGCTGAAATGGGCCTTGAGATCACAGATTAATTAGAAGAGCCATTCTCAACACAAAGTGACCATACATTCCCTCTGCTATCTCTTAAAGTAGAATCTGGATAAACATGTTTATTTAACCTGCTGTTGTTGAATCTCAAATCTAGTCATTATAAAAGGACCAAAACTATCTTTGGGGATGGTCTTTCTACAAGGAATTACTGTGGACAGTCCCTTGGGTGGTAGTTAGATAAATCTGTATATATTGTGGTAGGAAGAAGGGCCTTAGAGATAAAGAAAATAGAAAATATTTTTGGGGCAATAGTCTCTTGCATAATAAGTTATTCCTCAGACACTAGAGCTATTATCACACAACAAAACACTTTGCCATGTAACTATCTATATCCTCTGGCAGTTAGAAGCTCATACAGTGTAGCTTATTAGGAAAACACTATAATCACCAGGAGGGTCCAACAGCAGTTGTTGGCATATTGTGTACATCACTACAGTAGTGGTTGGGTTCAGCCTCACAAGTGGATCTGAGAGAAGAGAATATAACAAAGCAGAATAACTTCGGAGTGTATGAAAATCTGATCAACTTTCATTAACTTAATCAGAATCCTAGAATACTAGTTAATTTTATTTCACTCACTTTTTCAACATATTCTGAAATATTGTCTCTTTGGAGCATGTACGAAACTCATGAAAAGAACAAAAAGAAACACAAGGGGAGGAGGGAAGGAAAGAAGAAATAGAGAGACAGAGGCTTGGAGCATTTCAAAAATAATTATTTTTTTATGTTTTTTATGAGGCAGAGAAAGTCAGCGTAGCTTTATGTATCAGCATATCTTCTGATACACTGAAGTCATCTCATGGAATCATTTGCTATCTTCTGTGTGATAACATATATTGTGTATATTTAGACTTTTTCTTGAGAATTTCTCTAAAGACAATGTATCTTTTATGAATATTACATCTTTATCTTCTTGCTTAATGGAATGTAGCACAAACTTTTGCTACTTGTTTTTACTTGTGTTATTTTCTTATTCTATTTATAAGAAGTTCAAGAAGAAGAACTTCTGAACATGTTTTTGTTTTTTGGTAAAATAATGCTTTTAACTACACAGCTATAATTCAAATAAACTATAGTGTGTTAATGAGTAGCATAATACGTAACTTGACAGGTTTCCTTACAGGGATTTTTTTTTTAACTTAATCCTTCTAACTCCTTAAATTTTAATTCCTTATTCTTAACTGCTTTGGCTTGTGTGACAAGAAGTTCCTGTGGGCCTTTTACTACTGTGTGTGCTGAAAAGTTTGGGTTTGACTCCAATGTGGTGGGTGACCAGTGAAGAATGTGGAGCAGGAAAATGACGTACTGGTACCTACTTTGCCAAATCATTGGTGAGGTGCAGAGATGAATCAGTTGGAGATAAGAGATCAGAGACAAGAAAGTAGAAGAGAGAGTATTAGACAAGAGAAAAGGAAAAAGGAAGACAGTTATAAGAATGGGTCATGTGAGGAATATTATGATCAAAATGCATTGTGCACATTGAAATGCCAAAATGTGGATCTAGGGAGGAGCTGGGGTTAAGGGTTGAGGAAGGGAATGATGACTGGATGTTACCTGCATGTGCACACATCTGCCAAACTGACATGTGTTCATCTGTGTAAACAGTATGCACTAATTCAAAATGGGGACGTAAATAAATAAACAATGGTTGCATAAAATAAATCAGATTCAAATTGCGTAGGTGGTAGAATAAAGGGACATGATAACCAAAGTAATAGCGTGGGAGGGTGACAGACCTTGTGATTCTGAACTGTGCTTACTAGGGCTCCAGGCTGACAGGGCATGATTCACTGAGACACTCGCACCTAGAGGAGTTTGTCATTGGTTAAACGTGATAATAAGTGTGGTCTGATGTGTGGTACAGTTGAGGTACCCAGGAATACTCAAGTGGAAACATGGCAGTGGGTGTATAGGTCAGTACTAATCTGTGTGGATCATGAAGGCAACAGTGCAGTTGATACTTCTCTTCAAAGTGGAAAACAAAAACAGTAGAGGGACAAATTGTACCAGACAGGTTGAGAAATAGACTTACAGAAGTAGATGGGGCCTTGAGGAAAGAGAAGGGTCCTTCACCAAGCGGAAAGTGCTAGTCATGCCAGGTAGAGAGTGACAGGAACGTGTAGCTCAGTGCCCGAGTCTACGGTGCTTTTGAGGAAGACCTGAACCGAAAGGACAGAAGACAAATGTACAGAGATGGTGAGCATCCAGGGGCTTTACAGGAAACACTGGAACAAAGGGAACCAACAGAGGGGACATCTGAAAGGGCAGGTAATTAGACCATACTTCCGTATTTGCTTTCATTTGTTTATTCTCTTTTATGTTTGTTTTTTAGTGGCTGCTACAACAGTGTTTCTACATTTTGAGTTACTGCACAGCACCAAATCTGATCTTGGTGTGTTCAGAGTTATGAATTAAGAAATTAAGGATGTTCTATTAGTATCATTTTACTTCACCTCAGCCCTGGGACATACACATGCAAACACTGGATTGTCGTTTGCCTTATATAAAGAATTTCTACAAAAGATGATATTGCTCTGTTATTCATTACTTTAAACATTTGCTTGCTGCTAGCTAACAGTTCAGTGTTAATGAACACTCATGTTACATATAATGTTAAAATGTGACATTTTTTTCAGTGACATGTTCTAAACAATTTTTTGCTAATGTCTCAGGGTTTTTCTGAGATCAGTAAATCTAACAGGACACTCTAGTGACATCATAAGCCAGCTGAGTAACACTGGTCATTTATTGTGATGACACCTGACCTCCTGCATACACTTATAGTCATTTAGTTTGTTTTTACCTACCTTCAATTTGTTTAGTTTTCTCCGAGTGATTATGAAATTGTGTAACACTTACCCCTCATGAGCTTACTTATCTTTTTTATGTGTTTTTGTGCTAAAACTCCTGTCAAAGACAGTTTTAGATGGATGCAGAATTTCTTCAGATTGCCATATTTCTAAAAATACGTAACTTGACTGGAATGTGTCTTACCCTAGAAATGTAATAATAAGGATCATGTGGGTACTGGAGTGATTGCACGTATAATATGAAAAGAGAAAGGAAATATATCACTCCTTAGGGTGAGATAGGGTACATGATTTGTTTTCATGACTTAGGGTGTATTATAACTGCTGAATGTTGGTGTCAGTTGTATTAAACCACTAAAAAGTGGAAATAAGTCATAGATATTGCCCCACAGGCCAGTGTATGCCAGTTTTACATTCACTTACATTTTGTATGGGTTGCTTTTGATTCCATGTGAATTTTGCTGATTTTCAAATTATAAATTATGATTGCCACAAGATTGTTATGGTTTTGTCTCAGTTTTTTAGCTTTTTTCCACCTCTGAAAAAGAAGTCTATTTCCCTTTGCAAATTGAGTATCATTTTTTACTCCCCCTCAGCTCTGTTTTATACCTCTCTGCACAAATTTTTGGCACCATTTCTAGAAGTCCAAATAATGATGATAGAAATAATCACTACAACACTCCTAAAGTAGCTTAGTCTAGCATTGGCGACAGTATTTTATTAAAATGGTTGAGAAAACAAACCTCTTTTCCTCGGCAAACAAAGCTTTGTTAGGGAGAAGAATCAGAGTCAAAGAGGAATGGTTGTAATGAGTAAGTCTGTCTTTTGGACTGTACCCTCTCAGACTCAAGGAACTGTGTCCCTGTGCCTGAGAAATATATGGACAATATCAACTCATATATATGTTTAATTACATGTTCCTTTCAATTAATGCTTTTTGTTTGGCCTTCAAAAAAAATGCTATGTATGTCACAATTACACTATCCAAGTCTTACAGCTTGAGTTATGCATATGTACTTATTGTAACTAAATATGCACACACATATTTTATTACTTTCCTTCTATCTCTTTTTCACAATCTTTTAAAACACTGTATTTCTGATGTAAAGAGACTGGAAACAAGGTTTCAGTTTTATTTTTGTCTTTAGTTTAAAAGTGGAATATATGTTTTCTTTAGCTATAAAAGCACAATCAAGGCAACATGATAAGTGAGTCAGTGTTGTAAAAGTAAAACTAATTTTGCCTTCACTCGCATGAGCTATAGAAGGAGGAAGCTTTATTGTCCCTGGGAAGGTGATAAGGCAGAGTAATTGTATATTATACTGTCCTGGAACATCTGCCTGAAGACTGTTGGAGCAATTCATCTATCATGGACGATGCAGCATGTTTTGTCTTTCTGCTTTAACCTGTCCCCACTGCTGGCCTGCGCAGAGGTTTTGATAGGGACTGCGCCTGGGCCAGGGCTCACATTAATCAGTCCCCTTGTTCAACACTCCAGCTGACATAATTACAACCTGCGCACAGCAGTTATTCAAGTCGAGTCCTTGTCACTCGTGGTGCGAAACTACACAGCTCAGATCCCGGAGGAGATTGCCTTATCACATAGAACAAGGGCTCGCAGGAGTCGAAGAGAATAGAAATGGGAAAATGTCTTCCGGGAGTACTATATATTCCTTTAAAATAAGACATTTGAGAGACTTACAAGGGACAAAGGGAAGCATTCTGTGCAGGGGCTGAAATGAACCAGTTATTATTTTTAAATGGATTACACACAGTGCATTTTTGTAAAAATGAATGTAGATTATTAGATAAACTCAGGGATCCTCATCATAGTGACTCTTGCATTACTTTTTTTCTTCAAATGTGATCACCTAACTTTAAAATTGTAAATGGTTTACGTACTCCTTGTTACGACTTAATAAAATTATTAAAGTATGGTTTTAAGTTTAATATTTGTCAAGTACAATTTAGAGCGCTTTGTAAGTCATAGAGTTAAACCTAATTGGAAGATTCTTTCAAAAACCTTTTCAAAGATAAGTAAGTTCACTGTTTCCTGTGGGTATGTAGTAAAAATATGTGAGAGAGGAGCCAGCAAATAAACTTTCTGTCTCACTTGTGGCATCTCCTTACTCTAATCTTGCACTGGATGGATTACAGCTGGTTCTTCCAGTATACCAGGTGTGAAGAATGGGATCTCCTCTCAGCCACTTAAGTGTTTAAATTTTTATGGTAGTCCTCACCCCTTCCCCGGTAGCCTACCTGAGCCTATGAGCCTGTGATTTGTGGTATCAGGGCTGCCAGACAGTGTATGCTTCTGTGCATGATTGCCAAAGTTGTTGTTTTACATCCACCCTTTTTTTTGGCTCTTGGACTTCATTTTTTGATTTTTTACATTTAAACAGACTGTGCAATTTGATGTTCTTGTTTTAATACCTTAACAACAAAGTACTTCTTTTCGTGGATATGTGTTCAAAAACTTCAGAATAGTCAGAAAAAGAAGTTGCATATTTTGCTTAATTTACAGAGATGATGTACTACATATATTTATATACACATTGTAACTTACAATCTGTTTTTATTCAAATGAGTTGAAATTGCTTTTCAATATACAGGAAGAAAATTGCTGATAATGATCCACATATTTGAACTATTTTGCATTAATAGAAAGAGTCATAGTAGAAACAAACAGTGCATATCTTGTTACCTCAACATGTTTAGTATCATTTACTTTAGTCTCCAGGGTAACTTTATAAGGTAAATATTCTCATAGAGCAACAACAATAACAAATTGTCCCAGGTCTTAAAGTTTGGAAGCAACATACTAAAGAAAACTAAATATGCTTCTCTATATAGAGTTCTCATTTTCTTATTTAAATTTACAATGTAGTACAATATGTAGTGTTGGAAGGAAGTACAATATGTAGTGTTGCCCTAACTTTCCCGCTTTTGTATTTATAGTTTTTCTTAACATCTGTTGACATCTTCAGAAATCAGATTATTTGGTTAATGATTTTATAACCCTCTGTACAGATACTGTAATTTTTTCACCAAGTTTTGTTAGACTTGCATTTTATTACTTATAAAATTTTACAATACTTGTGTCATCAAATCTATATTTGACTTTATGATTTTAGCCCTTATTATAAAATATGTTGTATAGAATGTTTGATATATAATGTTTAATACATAGACTATATATTATAGTAATATAATAATATATAATACACATCTGAATCAAAAGCAGAGTTCTCCCTAAAATGATATTTCAGAAAGAATATATCCTACATATTAATGTTCACTGTTATTATGAAAAAAAACTTTAAAAAGTAGAATAATTGATTATCGTGTGGAGTTCATACTCTTGAAAGACAAGTGGAAAAGACAGCTGTTATTGTGTGTGTGTTTAGGTATACGTGGCTGCAAATAGAATTCCCAATGCCAATACAATTTTCATATTCAAAATATGCCTAATATCAAACAGAAGGAAAAGCTAATAATCACATGATATAGAAAATGCTTAGAAGATCCTCACATTGACTTAATGACAGACTCTCGTGTATTTTTAAATGTAAGTCAGAGTGGCAGTATTTCCAAACTAATGTGTATTTTAAAATAATCATCGATTATATATGTATATAAATATACGTATTCAAATGAACAAACATATACATAATATAGATATTTACTTCCTTATATCTCATAGATTCCAACTGACTCTCCACTTTCTTCATTTTTTGACTACTTTCCTTAGGGTAACTTAGATTAATTTAATATTCATAGTCATATTTAAGGTCATGCTCTATTTAGGTTTATATGACATACTAATTTAAAATTTTTTTAGTAACTTTTACAGGTTTTGAGCAGTTATGTCATATCTATCTGGAATTTATTGTAAACCCACTTCAGTTTAACAGAGAAAAATGTAATCTACAACTGTGCTTCTACCCATCAACTAAATCATATTTTAACCCTGAAAGTTAATTACCACTTTCTCAATTCTACCTCTCAATTCAAAAGTATGCTGCTTTCCTTAAAAACGTTTTTCTTGCCTTTACTTACATGTCTAGTGGGTTTTTTTGCCTTAACTGTTAATTATAAGTAATGCACAAATATTTTCTTCTTTAATAGAATTTACCTCTGTGGATGTTCCTAGTGCCCCCTTGTATCACTGACACCATCTCTAGTCCTGTTGACAGTTACCGTTAACTAGTTTGATTCTCCAGCATTTTTCTGCCCATGCATCCATGTAAATTTATAATGTGTGCATATGTAAATACTTTCACATGTATTTGTATTACATTGATTAACTGTGGTTTTCTGAGTATGAATGTATTTATATATGTGATATGATAAAGAATACAGTGATTGTTTAAAAATGTTAAAAAATTTATTACAGTAAAAATCCCATTGCCATTAATCCCTTTCAAGCTACTCTCCATCACAGCTACTCCCCCTCAGCCATATGTAGTAGCATATGCCTGTAATCCCAGCACTGAGAAGGCTGAGGCCTATCACTGTGAGGTTAAGCCCAGCCTGGACTGCAAAGTGAGTTCAAGGCCAACCTAAACTGAATAGTGAAACCCTGTCTCAAAAAGATAAAAAGATAAGCGCGTGCGCACACACACACACACACAAATGACTACTCCCCCTACCCCATTTCTGTCCATTTTCTGAAGCAGTTCTGAATGTCCTCTTTCATAGTTACACTGCTGTAGCTGCCTCAATGTCCTGATTCAATTTAAAACATTTACCTTTCATGGTCGTTTTGACTTTAGAAAAGAGCCATAAGTTGTACAATACCAGATCCAGTGAATAAGGTAGGTGAGGCCACACCGTAATGTTTTGTGAACCTGCCTTTCCCTGATATAGCACTTGGCAGCAGCATTTACCATATTTTTTGTCACACCTCATAAAGACACAAAAGACCACTTCCAGAACTGCTTCAAAAAATGGCAAGAATAATGGGATAAGCGGAGAAATGAATGGCAGTGTGTCTTTTACCATAATAAATTTTAAAAAATTTAAAGTCACTATATTTTGATCACCCTTGTGCATGCACATATTAAATTTATTTTAGTGCATGATGATTTGCTTCTTGCTTTTCTCACTTAATTTGTGGTTTTCTCTGCCAATGTTTGATGTGTGTGTGTGTGCACGCACACTTAAGGATAAGTATATGCATAAAATTATTTTTACAGCTCCATAGTATTTCACAATGTAGCCTACCCTCTATTGATGATTGTCAAGGTTATTGACATCTTACGCTGTGATATTTGATATGATACCCATCTGGACTGTATACCAATGTTGCTGTTGCTTCCTGAGAGTTCTCAGAATAATCTTATTAAAACTTTAACTGTAATTTAAATTTAGTGTGTAAATATTAAGGCTAACCTTGCAGATATGTGGTCTCCCTGTTTAGCAAATTCTACCTTATTCATTGTTTTATATATATCTCATATAATTCATGTGTTTTGTGTTTTGATTTTTTTTGGAGGCAGTCTTTTCTGTATATTATATATAAAGGGGTTTGTGTGCACATGCCCCCAAAATAAAGTCACCTTATTCTGTTATATTTTTATTTCTTTTAACTATTCCTTCACTTGGACTCCTATTATTGTTTCTATCAATTTTTGTAGGACTTCTTAAATTACTTTTGAAGTAATGAGTGTTACACAAAAATACACGCTCCGAGATACTGAGAAATCATTCAGTACTATCAAGAACCCCCCTCCCCAATCACATAGGAAAAGTGAATTCTTTCTTTGTAGTGAAGCAGAGAACAGGTAGAGTTACAAAATAGGAAGATGAGTGGAACTGAAAATGATGGGTCACCTGATAAGAGAAAGCTCTCACAGCAGAGGGGATAGAAGCTTTGTATTTCCTAGAGTCTGGTTCTATGGCCAATAAAACAAGCCAAAGTCTTCCCAGTATATCAAGATAATTGTTAATTTAACTGGGGGGAGAAAGGTTGAATTGGCAGTGGTTTGCCAGATTTCTGGCTTTCCTTAAGGAAGTGGAAATTAATAGTTACTTAAATATCTATATGTCTCTTGTCGAAATTCATTTTATGACATTTGTGGTGCTGCGTCTCTCTGCCTTTTGGTTTATCAATAAGATTATATAATTAATATGTATTATTGAATATCTAGAAATTACCTGATTGGATTATAGCAGTGATAGATTACTATCAAGCCAGTTCTCTTTAGTACTGTGTTAATTCAAGAGTTTTGCCACTTAAGCTGATGACTGTGACTGCCTGATGTCTTTGGATTAGCTGTTTTATCTGGGAACAAAAGGGACAGTGTGAATGGCAAATTGTATTAAGCATAACTTCCTACAATGTGGTTAATAGGAACAGCTTGACAGATAAATAGATCGATAGAATACAATGCTAGAATTAGCTTCCAATAATTAAAATATAGGTATAGGTAGCATTTCAAGGCAGTAGGGGAAAATAAATTTTAATAAATGGTGTTGAAAAAACTAGTTGCAGTCTGGATCCACACTTAACATACTATAGGTGAATTTGGAAAGAAATTTAGTTTTTAATATAATACGATGCAGCTATGTACAAGTCCTACAACCAAATTTGGGACAATTCTTTTGCAGCATAAAGAGAAGGAAATCATTAAAAGATGAGCAAAATAAGAACTCTCTTCTTTTCCCAAGAGACCATAACGAAGTCAAAAGAAAAATATGAAACTAAGGAAAAATATTTACAATTTAGAGATAAAAAAATCACTCTCTTTGACCTACAGTCTGAAGGAAAGAAAAAGTTCACAGAACAATATGAACATAGTACATAAACAAAAGTATTATGTATATGAATTTTCAATATTTGAAAAGGTACTTAAGCCTCAACCATTACGAGAGAAATGCAGATTAGAACTTTTAAACGTTAAACTGAGATTGTTTGTTTGTTTGTTTATTTATTTGTTTTGTGGTACTGGGGATTGAACTCACAACCTTGTGTTTACCAAGCAGGTGCTTACACCACTGAGCTCAATCCCTGGCCCATAGTGAGATTTTTTTTTTTTTTTTTTTTTTTTTTGAGGCACCAGGAATTGAGCTCACAGCCTCGCACCTGTTAAGACAGGCGCTTAAGTCAATGAGCCAAACTGCCAGCCCTGATTTTTTGAGGCAGGGTCGCACTGTGTAGCTCAGGCCGGCCTTGCGCTCGTGTTGTAGCCGAAGCCGGCCTCGAACTCACAACGCTCCTCCTACCTCAGCCTCCCGAGTGCTGGGATTAAAGGCGTGAGATTTTTTTTAAACCCACTGTATTGACAAAATTTCACAAGTTTGGCAGCGCCTTCCATTGGCAAGCACGTACAGAAATAGACTCTCTGAAATATTGTTAGCAGAAACTTAAATTGCTGTAGCTCCTCTAGAGGGCAATTTGGCAGAATTTGTCAAAATTATAAAGATGTATGCCTATTGATATTTGAAACAGTTCCGTGTGTCACCATGACATATTCTTGATATCCCGAGAAATAAGTGTTCTTCAAAATTATTCATTGCAACCTCGTTTATGTTAGCAAATGATTGAAAATAGAGGATACATTGCCTGAAATGTATTTATCCTGCTGTGAAATAGTATGCAACTATTAAAATAGGACAAAGAAGGTGACTGATTGGTAAGGGTGGAAGTGAGGATGGGCAAGTTGGGTTGTCCTCTATCTGTAGACAGGAGAAGATCCCACGCTGTGTTGTTCAGCATGAAAAGTCCAGTGTTGACCTGCATTACACCCACAAAGTCATACAAGAGGAGTGGGGAGAAAAGAATACACAATATTCTTGTGACTTCAAGATGTAGAGTTTAATTCTTCACAGAAGATTCATGAGAAGTTATGAATCATATTTATATGATGTGGGGATAGTGGTAAAAAAGCGACTTCTGACATGTCCTTTGTTTCACTCTGGTATTTAAAATATGCAAGCTTGTGTTTGCACCACACCTTCAGTGATGTTTTTGTGTAATACCTAAAACAAAACAAAAACTAAAATTAACAAAAAGTTCAAAAGAAGAAAAAAATATTTTTTAAAAGCCTGTTTCTCCTTAGATTTAGTAGCATAAATTTAGGCAGTAAGTTAATGTGTAGTACTAATGATTTTATGGAATTCTGGAAACACTATGGTATCCGTATTATCCTTCTGTCTTGAAATGGAATAAAAATTTCCTTCATTACGTATTTTTAAAGATGCTCTAAAACGGCCTAATCATGCCATGGGTAGCTTTTTATTTTTTTATTAATTAATTTGTTTGTTCTTTTATTCATTCGAGACAAGGTCTTGCTATCTTACTATGTAGTTCAGGCTGGCCTTGAACTCACCTTGTAGTCCAGGTTAGCCTCAGACTCATAGCAATCCTCCTTCCTCAGCCTCCCAACTGCTGGCATAACAGACATATACCACCACACCTGACCATGGGTAGCTTTTAATCACTCTGAATTCCTGTGTAAAATCTTGTGTTTATGTGCATTTGCTTTCCTGTAAGGAAAAAATTCATGAATAAATTAAATTTAGTACTTTAAAAAATAAAATAAGTTTAGTATTTTGTTCTTTTGAAGCTATTAGTCTTATTTTATAGTTTAAAAAAAAGAGAATGTTGGAGAATTGAAATACTTTCTGTAAAGCACAGAGTAGTTACAGAGTAAGACTGACCCAGACTGAATTTTACCCAAGGATGTTTCTGTACCATAGCAGTCTATGGTGAAAGAGGCAGGAAGGGGCAGATGGAAGGTGGAACAGAGCCTGCTGTGCTTTAGGAAAGGGGATTGGAGGCCTCAGCCCTCCAGTAGCCCAGGGAAACTGTTCAGGTTTCTCCTACTTTGTGTTCTGCTTTATTCAGAGTCAGAATGGCCATAAAAGGTAAATGTTCTGAATCCATTCAGGAAATCAGAGCAGCCGTAACTGTGCAACTAAAGACATTCATGAAAGAGAACTAGAACAGCTTCACAAGTGGCAAGAAAGATGGAATAAATGTGTTCTAAGTGGTAGCTGTGGGCGAGGCAGGGATGGTGGTTAGGGAAATTAATGACAATGTGTCTTTTACTACAATGTTTTTAAAATTTGAACATTCACGATATATTTTGATCACTCTTTGTATCTTTCTGTGGATGCAAAACCCCTGTCCTCCTCATATATTTTATTTCAGTAATGCTCTCTTGATGGAACAATTCCACATGCTATTTAGATACTAACTGATACAGACTTACTTTTGTCCAAGATTTGGCCTTCTTAAAAATAAAATATTCTTTTTTCAAAGTCAGCTTTTTCTTCTTTCAGTAAGTGTTACATTCCTTATATTGGTCCCCATTTGAATATTTATCATACAATGAAATGTACTTATTTCAGCATTTGATTTCTTCCTTTGAGGATGTGTCTTTGTGATGCTTAGTGTCTACCATTCTACATAAGGAAATAGTATCAGTGGTAACAAAGAACGTATAGTCTGATAAATAATACTAATTAAGTTCAGCAATAGCTTTGTTTTCACTCCCTAGTGTCAGCAGACAGTGGTGAATTTAGGGGGTATTCATAAAATAAAGTTGTTGAAAACAAAACAGAGAGCTACAGAATTAAGACTTAATTTGGAGTAGTCCATCTCAGTAGTGGCAGAATTTGAAAAATAGTTTTCTTTACACTTTCATTATCACTGTCACAAAAGACTACTATATGATCTGCCTTCAGGTATTGCCCTGTACTAAGTCTCTCAGCACACCCCAGACCTATTTTTCCAAAGATACTTATGTATTTAAGAGTTTTCAGAGTCTTACCTTTTTCTTTGAACACAGTAGAATCTTTGATACATAAGCAGTATAAGGAAGTGTGGTTATGGGTTACTTAAGAACACACTGGCCTTGAAAACAGAAAACCTAGATTCAGACCCTACCTTTGCCACTTATTGTGTGACTGTTGTTAGTCAGCTTCTCTTTGTGATACTTGCTTCTCTGTAAAATTACTTCACCAGTGAACCTTGGAGGGCGTGTGCTGCTCTCACACTCACCAGGCCCACGATGTCACGTGGCACACTTTGGTGCTTGCTTTTTTTTTTCAGTGATTGTTAATTAACAGTAGGAAATTTATGTACAAAGCAGATTTGATAGTCAGTAGTGGTATGAAAGAAATAAGCAGTATATTCGTATATTAACTGACTTACACAACTCTACTCTTCATCTTTAAGAGAAATGATCTATCCTGGCAGAACCCTTGCGTAGACCAAGCAGAAAGCATCCGGGAATATTTTGTTAGTCCAGTTATTCTTTTTCAAAGGTGATGTTAAGTTTTTGAAAAAAAAATTTATTCATTAAGTATATAAATTATTAAATATATTTGGAAATTAAAGAGAAGCAGGCATTGCAGTGGAGCTGCAATAATATTATGATATGTTTCTAACTTTTTTCCCCCAGGTGTAGAGGGATTTTGCCTACTTTACTCTTTTTAACTGTATTTAGAGGGTGTATATGTTTGGTGACAGACCCTGCCTGGACATGGGAGGGAAGCAGCAGAATCCTTCACAAAGGAATATCACCATCCAGTACAGAACTGTTCCCACTATGCACAGTACCCATTGAGGAGGAAAGTATTTGCATTTCGGCTTCATGCAGATGTCAGTAGGAAAAGACATTCCTGTCCTCTTCTACCTGTGGAAGGCTTTTTGTTGTGTCATTTTCATTCACCCTGCTTTGCTCAGATGATTCTTTTCCATCTCCCTCTTGTTATGAGTGAACAGATATGTATTTACTGAGCGAATGATAATGTATCAGCATTAAAAAAAACCCTGTTAGGGTCAGGAGTTTGGCTCAGTGGCTTAAGTACCTGTCTGGCAGGTACAAGGTTGTGAGTTCGATCCCTGATGCCGCAAAAAAAAAAAAAAAAAAAAACCTGTTGGTTAAAACCATTTTTACTTCTTCACTAGTATTTTCCAGGGTGCATTCCCTGAAAAATAAACACCATAATGTAATTGTATATTGTATACAAAAGTGATTCTAATTAGAATCACTGTATCAACTTTCCTTTTAGAGCCTCTTGTCTTCTGAAGTACAGCATGAGGTTTGTTCACTTTCTGTCATTTCCAAGCCTCAACATGTTTATTGGAAGCCTTTCTTCAAAGAGTGTTTTGCAGGGTTTTGTTCTCATCAGTTCCTGTGGGAAATGTTGATAAGCATGTTACTTTCTTTTCTTCTGACATTTTATATTATTCTGTAAGAATCTGAGTCCAGCCTGATTTTTCTGTTTCTCTCTAAGTTATCCCTCACCACCTGCTTGAATTGGTGTTGGGGCTTTTTGTTTTGTTTTGTTTTTATTCTTACTGTTCTAAAAGTGGCTAACGCAGAAGGAAATAGAAAAGGTGTACTCAGAAAAGGTATAGTTGTGCAAAGGTACTGACACAGACCTAAGAGAAAGCAAAAGAGCTTGCGTGTAAAAGCAGTGTCCAAGGCGCACTTTCTGGTTATTTCAGGCCTTGCATTTCTCATTCTACAGGCAGACAGGGAGAAGGGAGCCCACTCCTGCTTTTAATGCTAGTTGACACATTGGCTGGTCTGCCCTGTAAAGGCCTGTGCTGTCATAAGAAAACCTACAGGCACTAACAAATTGCCTGAATGCTGAGTGACATAGGGATAGCCGCTCCTAGCTACATTTCTGTCTTCAAACTGCCTTGGAGCCTTACATGGTAACTCACTTGGCAGAACTTAAAAGCCTAAGGTATTTGGTTCCTAAATATGCTAAACTTACTGGTGTTTACCATAGTACTTTCCTTTCATACCACTCTTCAGTGATGATAGGTATGTTATTGGGATAAGCAAACATCTTCACTGCCCTCAAGTGGTGCCAGAATAATTTGATATAATAGAGTCTAGGATTTTTGTATTTCTAGTTCCTCATAGGAGTGAATTGTGAAGGTAAAAGACCAACTTATAAAAACAACCAGTGTCATAGAAGTGATGTATTTTATAACTTAATTATTATGTGAATGCAGCGCTTAGAAATCTACTGAGCATGTTGAAAGGCCTGTATCAATATTCGCTAATAATTATTATTTGTGGTAATGTTATTGATTTGAATTTAATTTGTTTTACTTTTCTTTCTTACTTGGTAGGTCAAACTGTGCTGAAAATATCCGCAAACACATTTTACATACTGGCAAACATGAAGGAGTCAAGATGTACAACTGCCCTAAATGTGACTATGGGACAAATGTCCCCGTGGAATTTCGAAATCACTTGAAAGAACAACATCCTGATATTGAAAACCCTGACCTCGCTTACTTACATGCTGGTAAGGAACTGAAACTATTGAAATACTTGCTTTTAACAGGATTTCATTTCACTGAGCACAATAGCTATAATGCTATTCGTATAATATAGCGTGATTTATTTCAATGGATAGGGTATGAAGTGGTATCTGCTTCAAGGCCTATGCAAAAGTATGCTCTGCTATTACCCTATTCAAATATCTAAACAGACCTTTTCAACTGTATTTTATCCTAAAAATCAAATCCAACACATAGTTGAGCTGATGTGATAGTTCTTTTTCATATTTTGATTAATTGGTAAAATTAATTTTTTCAAAAACAAACAAAAATCCACCATTTTCCTGGATATACCTGGAAAGAAGAAGAATGTAAAGAGGAAGGTGACACAGCATCTTGAGGATTAACAGAATGCTCTGCACTTTCCAGAAACTTGCAGGGACGCTCCTGGCTCTTGGGACTGTGCTGGAGGTAGCAGTGGTAGCTGGTGAATCTAGCCTCTTGGATTGCACACGGGTCAGTTACAATGGAAGGTATCAGATGCAGCAGCAACCGTAGGGTGGAGCAAATCTGTTCCTATAGGCCAGCTTGTGTTTAATTAATGAGGTTCCTTGGGTGTTGAATTCTGTGGAGAACAATGTGATGGTGGATTGTGAGATTGAGGTCCCAATTGAGGAAGTACAGCTAAAGTAAACTTAGGAAGGAGTCCTAAGATCTGACCCAAATAGCACTGTGTTAATACTGTCCTGGGATCCTGGATTCATTTAAAGCAGATGCTCTGGTGCCAGTGAGAACCTTTTAATCTCTGCTGTGCCCCTCGTGGTCATGTGACCTCAGGCAGGCTAACCTCACATAGCCTGATTTCTCAGGTGTAACTCTGTGTGAGGATGCCACTTAACAAGGCCATTATGAGAATTTTAAAGGATAATGCTATGGAGCTATTAGCAAAGGATACTTAAGTGCCAGGAGGGTCACAGACAGTGTTGGTTAGGGCAGGGGTCACTATAGTGTGTGAAAGTCAAGAGACATTCATCCAAAACCAGACCCTGCAAAATATTTCAGCCATGTATGTTCACACTGTCTACATTAAAGGAAGTAGAACTTCACGTGTCATTAAATTTAGACCAAAATGCTTAATATATTTGACAATATCTGTATACTAAAGGAATACTTGTTTGCTGCTGGTGTGTTTTGTCATATTTCTTAGTTTACTTTGATATGATCGATTTACTTAAGTCATGGTGTCTAATTTAGCAATCTGTTGTATGCAGGGTTGTTTTTTGGAAAATGAATAAGAGCAGAGGTTTTAACAGGTTTTTAACTACATGGTTTATCAGCTTTAGTCCACATAAACAGATAAAGTCAAGTTGGAGTATCTCTGGCCATCTGTACCTGTGGGTTTCATAAATATGAGAGGATGGCAGTGCAGATGCTGTAAGTGCTGCCCATGAAAGGGAGCCAGGCAGCACAAGCTGCCTGCTCTGGGTTTTCAGCCAAGTCCCCTTTCCAGGGGCCACTGCTCCAACTGCTGACATTGCTCCCTTTCACTGCCCCAATTAGACATTAAGGATAGTTTTCCTTTTTTTTTTTCCCCTTAAATATAAAGTATCTCTAACTTTTAAAAGAATCAAATGCAATGGGAAGGAGAACCGTGGCAGGCCATAGGCAAATATTTGTTTTGTGTTCTGCAGTTAGGTCTATAACATGATCTGTGTACTAGTGATGCTGACATCTACTTGGTGATGTGTTTTGAGATTTTGTTAGCAATACAGAAACATTGTAAGGAAACTCATCCTTCTTCTCTATGTGTGTGTTGCTCATGAGTGAATAGTCCTGGTTTTCTCTCTAAGTGGTACCACTGTTAAGAGAGGAGTCCTGTGACACTTGGGGGCGTTGACTGTTTTTCCATATGCATGGTGATTCTGCTCTGCGATCATATTCTCATTCTGATAAACCTCACTTGTTAAGAGATAGGTTTTTAAATGGTAAAGTGTTTTGCACTGACATATTTTAACCTTGAAATTCTGAATAATCTGTGATACATTTCACTATGGTATTTGAATCGAACTGTCCCTGGCCGTTGTCCCTCTGGTATTTGGTGGTGGTAACAGGTGCACATCTGAGGAACTCCCTAGCAAGAGCTGTGGTGTGAGGTCCTGCAGGGTAGTTGGTGGCCACGTCCTCTGATATCCACACCATTCATAAGCTGAGGATTTTGTAACACAAATTCAGTGATGTCATTCAGGTCTTTAATAAAAGATTGAATTTAAACAACCCTTAGCTCCCCAGCCCCCCCTCAAAATTATTTTATTTCCAGCCATGCTAGCCCATATGTTATCAGACATGTAAAAGTCCATTCAATTGAAACATTTAACAACTGAAAAGGACTGCACCTTCTGGGATTTGGGGTATTTTAAATTTTAGTTCAGATCACATTTGATTTTTCTTTGAGAGAAGTTCTGAAAGAGGTTTCCTATGGTGTGTTATTCTTTGGGATTGCTACACTGGTTTATAATGGTAACTGCATTATGGTGATATAGTCCATACAAATTCCCCAAGACTAGACCTCCTCAAAGACCTAGTTTAGGCCCCTGCTGGGCCACTTTGCAAATGTGAGCATCTCTAGATACCTCCGGGCTTCAAGTTTCTTCTCAGTGAATTGGGAGTTTGAATGAATTTCTTGTGGTTCTCCTGGTTCAGCAGTATGTTTCTGTGGACATGGCTTATAGGTTGGAAAGACTCTAACTTTATCATTCCTTTGTGTATTTCTTTGGAAGTGTTAACTCTGTGGGCCTCAGTTTTTCCCTCTCTAAGCTGTGGATAGAGACATCTACCACACAGTGTTTATGTAATCTAAGTGAGATAATACTACCTGTGAACTATATGATGTGACAATAGAATTAATGGTTGTTTAGATTTTTTTCTCCAGACAAAAATTCATGATTATATTTTTCCCTCAATGTTTTGTGAGTACTAATATAGAATGATACTGGTATTATTTTCCATTTTGTACTTCAGAGAATGAAAATGTTCATGTGGACTTTAACTTTAGCACCAGGGTATGTTTAGTATCAGTATACATGCTATGTCTCCGTGTCTCTCCAAAGCCTCTTGTGATCATAGGTGAGGCTTCTCAGAAGTGGCTGAATCTAGAGTGTGTGATGCAGGAATTAATGATGTGATGCTAGGATTGACTCATGGTGCAATACTAGGATTAAGGTTGCCCCACCCTGGGTGTGAGAATATAAGAGATAGAAAAAAGGCTGCTGCTTCGCTACATAGCTGCTTGCTGCCTGGTTGCCTTCTGCCTGCTATGAACTGTTTCTCCTATGTGATCTTCTTCTTCCAAGTCCTGGAGCCAGCCAACTATGAACGGAAACTTTTACAAACTCTGAGCTGCAGTAGACGTTTCCCCCTTTAAATTTAAGTGTCAGTTATTTTTGTCTCAGAAAGAAGAAAAGTAACAAGGACAGTATATATCCTTATTTGAAATGCAAGACAAAATTGGTTTCATTTTTTCCCTTGAACTATTTACCAATGTAACATTTTTGTGCAGTCAGTTTGAGATTATTTTCTGCTTATCTTTTTGTTAACTATTAGTAACAGAAATCCATTTCTATCTTAAAGTTGCTGTGTTTACAGAAAATAATCTAAATCATTTCAATCCTTTGAAATTGGTATAGGCATTGTTTGGCCCCAGAAAATGGTGAATGTTGATGAGTGTATGAGATGCCTGGAGGGCCTTTAAGACTGATAGGGCCGTAACCTGTGCTCCCTGTATGAGCTGCATCCAGTTTGTAGTAATGTGAGTACTCTCTGAATTCTAGCTGGGTTTTTATGCTGATTCTATCAACTGTTTATGAAAGTTATATTAAAGTTTCCCACTGTGGTTGTGGTTAGTCTGTTTCTTTCTAATTCTGTTAATTTGGAGATATATCACTAGGTACTTAGAACTTCAGGAGGATCTTATATGCACACATTCACATATGATTATATGTGATTTTATACATTCCCTTACAATTATGAAATGTTTCTTTGTATCTATAGCAGTGCCTCTTGCCATAATTCTACTGTTTAATTTTAATGCAGCCCTACAACTTAACTATAAGCAGAATTATAATTTCATTTATCTTTATTATCTGCTGAGACAGTGTTAGTTTTGTACATGAAATACTGTTTTTTGCTTAGTTTTTTACATTTAATTCAGTTACTGATATGTTCATCATAGTCAGAAACCAAAACTATCCAAATGTACATCAAGTAGAGTACATATGAATTTCATTATTTACATAATGAAATAATTTCTGTCAGTGAGAATAAATTAACTACCACTACAAGCAACAGTATGATATATATCTCCTGGTCATGTCACTGGATGGGACAAGACAGACACAAAGAAGTCCATTCCATATAATTCCATCTATGTTAAATATAAGCACAGGTAAAATTAACCCTGTAGAAATCAAGATATGTTTTCTCTTGTCAGCATTGACTTCTGAAATAAGATGCAGTAGTACCACTAATATTCCTTTCTTAATCCCAGTGTCAGAAAATCCTTATTCTAAAGAATGTCCTTTAAGTTCACCGCAAATCTAATGTGACAAGACTTCACAATCGCATTACTTCCCACAGAAATTGGCATTAAATTAAAAGTGGTCATTCTACATTATGATTTTTCTGACATTGTGCATTATAATTTTTTCTATTTAGGGAAATTTACTTCATCTCAAAAATTAACTTAATTTGATCTCTACAGTTTTAGCAGTTGTATTTCTGCCAGTTGTGTTATCCATGAATAAGCTTGGTGGTTGTTTACTACACCTTGAGAAAGAATTAACTATTTGCTCTGTTTGCAATACAGGTGGCCTCCAATCTGATTTCATGTGTAGTTTTCTTCAGTAATTATATCTCAGATTACTACACATATTACCCCAAAGAAAGGGAGATGAAGATAAAAATAGCCACTGGGGTGGGTGACTTTGCTGAGTCTCTAAGGATTGTACCTAAGAAGAAAGATGGTTTCCTCACCAATTTCAGAAAACAAGCATATAGTTTTGCCTTTGCTGCCAGAAGATCTTCTTTGCCACTCAAGTGAAAAAGGTTGTTCATGGTCAGGTTCCCAATTGAGGATCCAGGGTCATGTGGTCATTGTCCCACATGTGTGAGTACTACTAGGAAACTGTGAAGTTGATTTAGTTATTTCATATTTCTGTCTGAGTAGCTGAGACTTTAAATGTTTGTTTTTAAAGACAGTGACAACTGTGTTCTTTTTGCAGGAGAAATTACACATTAAATAATGATATGATATTTTTCTTAATTTCTATTATTTTTCTGCTGTCATCCTGTTCTATCATTTAAATTCATTTTATTTTCATTGGTTACTAATCAAGACTTAATCATTTAAAATGTATATGATATTATTATTAGTACAGAGTGATCGCACAAGAATGTCATAGTCTCTTCACAAACAGAAGTTTACATTTTTCTCCAAGGTAGTTTTTGTGTTCTTTGTAACACTTTTACTTTACTGCATTCCATAGAATTTGTCTCTACCCAGTTATAAGAGTATAAATGTGAAAAGTTCACTTTTATCAAAGCCCCACATCTTTTTTATTCTTAGTGTTAACTAATTCAGTAATATTTAAGCTGTACTTCACTTGATTCCTTAATTCGAATGAAGTTTATACTTAGGAAAACTAAATTTCATATTCTAGCTTTGATCTCATTTGCTTAATCTATCCTAGTTAAGGCAAAATAACCATAGCCTTAACCACTACCTTAGGTAGCTGTATATTCTGCATTCCTAATATAAAGAACTTTCTCATCATTAATTAAAAACATTAACATTCTACCATTTCAGCCTTATAGAAATGCAGTCTTTTCCCAGGTTCTTCTTGGTCTTCTATTTCCAACCTTTTATTGCTTTTGTCAGTTGGATGCTCTGACACGTCATGACATCTTGTGCAGTAATTCATTGTATGAAAAGGTCCAAAAAAAATCTCTATAAACCTGACAATTTCTCATTGGTTCTCTCTTATATGAACCAATTATTGCTTCAACCTAAAAAGGAACAAAGTTTTTTGTGACAAGATTGCCTTTGGTAAATCCATGCTGACTCACCCCTATTAAATTGTACTTCTCCAAATGTATCATTAAGCTCATCCATAAGTATCATCTCAAATTTATTTCCTAATATAGATGTTAGACTTACAGGTCTATAATTTTCAGCCTTTCTTTCTTTTTTCTTTTTAACCTTCAGACTGGATTCTATGTTTTCCACTCTCCTGGTTTTTTACTGCTAACAAAAGATTTCCAAAAATAATTAGCAGTTCAACAATTGATCTTTTCACCCCAAATATCATCCAGGGGTTAATTTACTACTTTCCTTCACTGCTGCAAAAAAACCTTTGTTCTTATCAAATTCAGATCAACAGCTGTAATGCTTTCTGCGATAGCTGCATCTTCGATGTCTATCCACTCTGGCTCAGTGAATTGGTATTTTGGTAGCTGGCCGGTTTCTTCACTGTTTCTCTTTGGCATCTGTTGGAATTCCCAAGTTTAAGGAAGAAAAAAAAAAAATCCTAACAACAACAACAACAACAAAAAACCTATCTTACATACTCTGTAGTTGATGGGTGAAAAATATCAAAGCAGAATTTTTAGTAGCCTATTTTTTTCCAGTAATATAATTGGTATCCACGAAAATCTCACTCATGGATGTTTATCAGCAAATGTATTATTTATTCATGAGTTAAACAGACCTTTTGAACTTGCCACCATTTCACTTTTATTGAATAAATACTGAACTAGGCTTTTTCAAAACTTTCTAAAGGTACATCCTTAAATATTTTTTGCATTTTATTTTGCTTGAGAATAAATATATTCTCTCTAACTTTCTTTCAGTGTATGTAAAATCTTTTTTTTATCTGTTTAACAATATGGAGCAGTGTTAGAAATGTTTACTGCATTCTGTCTAGTCCACCCTTTAGCCATTGCCTTCTCACAGTTCTGCAGAAGAGTGATTCCTTAGCTACATGATCTTTTAAAAAGTTTTAAAGTGATCTTCAGTATTTTGCATGAAATAAAAACCATTGCTGGAAGTGTTGACTCATACCTGTAATAACAACTGCTCAATGGGTTGAAGCAGACAACCAAAAATTTCAGGCCAGGCTGAGCAATTTAATAAGACCTCATCTCAAAATAAAATGAGAAACAAGAGAAGGATGTAGCTCAGTGTCCCTTGGGTTTGATACCTAGTACAACAGAACAAAACAAAAATCTCTGCCTTCTCAGGAGGCCTATGTGAGATAGAACCACTATGAAACTTTCTCCAATGATTCTTGGCTTGCTACTACAAGGTGACACGGGCGTATGGCAGTATGATTACCTCATCAGCAGGTGAAATTGTGATCTTATCAGGGCCAGCATTTGCAGCATTCATGCACTGGATTCTGAAAGTTAAAATATTTTAAAAGGAAAAAAAAAAGGAAGCAAAATTGTGATTTTATCCACCCTGACAACTTCATTTATCAAAAATTTAAGAAAAAAAATTGATTGTGGAAAGTTATAGTGGGACAGTAAGATCTTATCAAGTAATTGATGTGCCTGTTACTTTTTATAGACCTTTTATCAACTGTTTAATTCAGCATAATTTATATATTTAAAAAATTTACACATCCTTAAACCCATATTTTGACCCCATCCAAAAGACATTTTTATATGAGAGAAACATGGAATGTGTTGACAGTCCTATTGCTAATACTATATAACAGGTTGTTGTTTCCACTGAACCCATTTAATGAAAAAGAACATTACAAATTTTTCAAATTTAGATATATTTTTTATCTTTGAAGTCTAGTTCACAATGTAATGTAATGAACATAAATAGTCTTTTGCAGTTTATATCTGTTTGCAGTGAGTTAATTTACTGTTGTGGAAGTTTTTAAGTTTTTTTTAAGTAACATTAAAAATAAATTGCAGAAATAGAGTTCCCTATGTTTTACCCAGCTTTGCCAAATGTTAGCATCATATAACCATTGAAAAATTCTGAAAACCAAATAAATTAACATTGGTACAATATTGCTTTTACATTATGCTCTTTATTCAGTGTTTACAAGTTTTTCATTCATGTAATTTTTTCTTTTCCAGAATCCAACTGTGTGTGTGGGGGGAGGCATTCATCTTCTCCAGCCTGTGGCAGTTTCAGAGCTTCAGAACCTTGCCACTTAAAGAGTATAGATCAGTTATTTTACAGGACATCCCTTAATTTAGGCCAGTCTAATGTTCATTCATGGTTTGGTTGATGTATACAAGAACACCTTAGGGGTATGTTATGACTGGAGGTGGTCATTGGCACTTGTGGAATCAGATGGAGTCTCCAGATTCCTGTATCATAAACTGATCATTTTACTTTTTAAACCTGTCTGTATCTTGGAGAGATACAGATTCAGATTCTGAAAATAACCTGTTTCTCCTCAAATATTAGCCTACTAATTTTGACACGCATTAGTGAATCTTGCCCAAAAAAAGATCTGTGGTGCTCAAATAATTACTTTCTCTTTTTCTTCATTGTTTCTACTTCTGTTATAGCTTATATCTAAATGTCCCCCCAAAACTTCATGCATGCATTCATGGATGGAAGTTTCAAAGGTGGCTGGATGAGGATGTGTGAATAGAGATTAAGGGTGTCATTAAGGATTATGGATAATGGAAAGCGCCAACCTGGGTATGGATGGCACTAATCAATAGGTTTGTAGCCCAGATGAAACATACAGGGAGAGAAGGCAGGCTTGGTCCTGTTGCTGCTTCGACTTGCTGCTTTCTTGCCTATTACAGCGTAATTGTTTCTGCTCCGTAATGCCCCTTTGCCATGCTGGTCTGCCTTGGACACAGCTGACTAGAAACTGAAACCACTGCAAACTGTGAGCTGGAATAAACCTTTTGTTCTTTAACATTGGGTATTGAGTATTCTGTCTCAGTAATGAGAAATGTAACTAAGACAACTTTTTGTTTTGTTTTGTTTTGTTTTGTTTTGTTTTGTTTGGTACCAGGTATCGAACTCACAACCTCATGCCTGCCAGGCAGGTGCTTAGGCCACTGAGCTAAATCCCTGGTCCACTAAGACAACTTTTAATAATTGAAATTCTGTGAGAAATACTTGCCCTTTCCTAATAATTTATTTGTTCCATTTATTGTTGTCAGCATGAACTCCTCCACACTGTTCCAGGTTTGGCCACTGAGCACCCCTTCAGGTAGATCCCCCTTGATGTGCCCCTTTTTATGAGTGTCTTTGATTTCTGGCACCACCACATTTTCTTAGCTCATCTTGTGTTTTCTCTGCCCTGAACCTGAAGTTGACTATTTCTTTGAGGAACTCTAGATTTTTTTTTATTTGAGTGCGATATTTATAAACCAAGGTATTTACCCTTTGGAAACTCATTGTTTGTATGTACCTCTGCTTCTAACCCTTCCCAACATACAGGAAAGGAAGTATGTGTGTGTATTAATTATTGCATTTCCAAGAATACACATGATTCTTCTGTATCTTGTGACTTTGGATTAAATAACAGGTTTTTTTGTGTGTGTGTATGTGTGTGTGTGACACCAAAAGCACTCACCTACAAAAGAAAAGGAATAAATTGGACTTTATAAAAATTAAAAGCTTTTGTGCTTCCAAAAAACACCATCAAGGCAATGTAAGGAAAACCTATAAAATAGAAGAAAATATTTACAACTACATCTGTTAAGGAATCTAGATTCCAGAATATATAAGCCACTCTTACCACTCAACAATAGTGAGGCAGATAGCCTAATTAAAAAGAAGGCAAAGGATCTGAAGACCAATTTTCCCAAAGCAGATTTACATGTGGCCAATAAGCACACAGAAATATGTTCAATGCCATTATTCATTGCGAAATGCAAATCAAAACCAAAATGTAATACTCTGTCTAGGTTGTTTATTTCTTTTGGTAACTAAAGAGAGCTGCTATAAATACTTATGTATAGGTTTCTAAGTGTAAGTTACCTAGAAGTGAGATACATGGGCTATATGCTATGTGTATATTTAACAGAGGAAAATTGTCAATTATTTCCAAAGTGTTTCTACATTTTATAGTCTCACCAGCAATATATAACTGTACCTGTGTTCCACATCTTCATCAGCACTTGATGTTGCCAGTTAATTTTTTAAAAGTTGCTCTTGTAGGCACTTAATGGTGTCTGGTGGTTTTAATTAATTTTGACTGATAACTGATGGTGTTGAGTATCAATTCATATCTTATCTCCAATATGTATGTTTCTTTGATTATCTTTTGAAATATTTTGCCCCCCCCCCTTTTTTTTAATTAGAATTGAGCTCAGAGAAAAAGAATACATGTGAGTTTCTGACACAAAGCATAGGCCAAAGTTTGTAATATTCTTAAAGTCAATTTATGCATTTTTTCTTTATGATTTTTATGGTAAGCTAATTCAAGTTACAATGATAACTCATTTTCCTCTAGAAACTTTATGATTTTACATTTAAGTGTATGATCCATCTTGAGTCCTATTTTGTATAACATGTGGGATGTTAGTCAAGGTTCTTTTGTCTGCATGTCCGCATCTTAAATTGTTGAAAGCTCTGTCCTTCCTCCACTGAATCATCTTTGCAGTTTCATTGCAGTAAATTAACAGTTATTTCTTTGGATCAATTTCTTTACTCTGTTAGCATATAAATTTCTAAAATTAAACATGCATCACTTTTAATTTTATCCATAAAAGGCCATAGTTGGATACATATATTTCCCTTCAATTTCATGTATCCCACCTCTTCATTGTTCTGTGATCTAATTTAAACTCATCAAGAATATGTCTGATTTGTCACTGTCTTCTTGATCTCTTGAATGACTTTTTGACTGAGGGGAACTTACTATGCTATTCAAAAAATCTAATGGACAACTAAAATGAGTATAGTTATTTTCACAATATAGTACCCAGTGAAGTTATTATTCTTTAATCCTTCATGCTATTAGATAAGAAAATATTTTTACTTTTTGCTTATGATATGACTTTCTGTATTCGCTATACAGTTATATTTTACTTAACAATGGGAATACCTTGTAAGCAATTCAGTGTCATGTAATTTTTTTATTGTGCAAACATCATACAGTTACACAAGGTGGTTCTACTACATTGATGTAGACCTAGGCTACATGATGTGTATCTGTATTTGTGATATAGCTTCTGCTTTTATAGCCATGATGAACAAAACAGTATGATATTAAATCAAGTGTAAGACAAAGTAACACAATCAAGAGAGTACTTTGTCTCTCATGTAAATGAACTTTTTTTTGGTTTTTTTTTTGTTGTTTTTTGGACCAGGGATTGAACTTACAACCTCATGCCCGCCAGGCTGTAAATGAACTTTTATAGGCGTTTCCTTTTGTGACTAGCTTATTTCATTTAGTACAGTGTCCTCTAAGTTCATACATGTTGGAATGTGCCAGATTTCCTTCCTTTTGAAGGGTGAATGAATGTTTTGAAAATTACAAATTCCAGAGACAATTGCTTGTAACTTTTCTCTATTTTCCACACATGCTTGTCTTAAAAAATGTTAAATAGGTGTGTTAGTTGATGAAGAATTATTTAGTATAAAGATATGATTGGAATGGGGAAAGTGAAAATAGGAATTCATATAAAAATTTTACTAATTGCTTTAAGCCTCTAATACAAAATACACCAAAAAGGTGTTATGTAATATATGCTAATCAGCATCTGAAATATATAAATCATTTGAATAAATTTTCTAAATTTGTTGAAAAATAAGTAGAATATTTGATCTTATGGAAATGCTTAATTTCTTAGTATTTCATTTTTTTCTAAGTAATATTAAAAATACTTACATTCTTTAAATAGATGAAGATCCATCATTGTAAAACAGTCACTTGAATCACCTAATAGCTTTTACTGCAGCAGAATATAGCGTAGGCCCTAACTCGATAAAACAGTATTTTTTGATGGCGGTCTAGATCCTTCTTAAAAAGCTCTGCTCAGACACATTCGCTCTTGTCACAGCTATTAGTGCCATTTGTTGAGTAGCATGTCAGTATGATTGGCAGGGAGTCCTTCTTTCTTTTTGTGAGAAATCATAATTTTAGTGCATGCTTAAAATAAAAACCTAGCATAAGTGATTTCCTGTTTGTAAAGGGAAAGGCAAGTTCTTTTGCAGGTAGCATAGATTAATTTAATCAAATTTCATAGAATATAAATTTCCCCCCTTTTTGGGAAAAGAATCTTGGGAGGTGGGGGGGCGACTATCAGGATTTCCTTTACACTTCTTGCTTGGTTTCACTACATTAAAGTGAATTGTAGTGCAAGATTCTTTCCATAAATTGGTCATGGAAAGATGTGGTTTTTCTTTTCTTAAATAGAATTCATGCCTAAAACTAATGAGATCCTTTTGCATGTTGGAAGAACATTGCTGTCAGTTAATCTCTATTAGAGATAAATATCTTAGGATGAATCAGTAAGATAGTGTCTGTAAAGTACTGCACTTAAAATAGTACCTGGCCTATATTAAGTACTTTTTGATCAATAAAATATATAACTAAAATTACCCTGTTTCTTCTTCGTTTATTATGCCAGTATTTGTGCTCCTAAGTGACACAGATCGATATTCCAAATTATACTTTCTGTTAATATAAATGGCCAGGATGGTTGGCACAACTTGTATATTTATATTTGTATAACTTACTCTGTTTGTAAGTTCATACCTCCTATTCTCTTGACTAGAAACAAGACTACCTCTAATAGACCGACTGCTTGATTTCCATCGTGTTAATATAAATTGACAGAGACATGAGAATGCCCACGTAGTCCTCTTGTCATTTTAGGATACTGTTGGATGCTGTTACAACTAGTTTACCTCAAGTTTTGTTGTTTAATAAGACTAAAATTTATAACCTTTTCCAGTGTTAAGTACCATAGTTTAACATTCTTTATATAATGAAATAGATACTGAATCTATTGACATTTTTATAGAGCATCTAGTCAACATAGAATTTTGCTACTTAGTGTTTTACAGATAAACCATTAATAAACTTAGGCCTTGTCAAATTAGCCTTGTTATTCAGATAAAGTAAACTTTGTGCTTAAGTCAGGAACCAGATAAATCATATACCAAATGTAGACCCTCTTATGCACATTTAATTAAATTCTTTGTACTTAAACTGTTCTTGCCTTTTAAAAGCATGTTGGAAATTGTGTTTGCTATGGGATAGAAATGGAGCCATAACTTGTATGAGTCAAGAGTAAATGAAGATAATGAATCTTAAGTGTGTAAAGAAAAGGTGAAGAGTACTTGATTTTGTAAGACTTGAGTAATCAGGGAGTGAGAGAAGGAGATGGCTTGGAATCTCCGCAGGCAGAAGAGACCATAGGGTCAGAAACACGTGCATGAAGGCAGTAAGTTAAAAACTGGATTGTGCAGCTAAAAATGTAAAATGCTGAAAAGGAAGAGGAATAAAACAGGATAGCTTTTTGAAAGAAGCTGAGTAGCACATCAGGTTTCTTTTTGTTTCTATTTTAATGTTTTCCTAATGTATCATCTTCATCTGTATCTCTAGGTTTTCCCCTGTGTACAATGAAAATTTTTTGTCATGCATGCTTTCAGATCATAAATCTTTTACCATGAGCCTGAACTCAGCTCAAGAAGTAATTTTGATTTTAGATATAATCGTGTCACAGTACTTTATATATGTTTTCACTCCAATTTCTCTGTGTCTAAGAGAAAATATGTTAGAAAGACTCACTAAAGATATTTTATGTTCATTTTGAACATATCAAACTTTATGATGTCTTTTTACATTGACAATAATATTTGATTTGTAGGGCTGTGTGTTTTTATTATTTATGGCAGGATCAATTTGGATGTGTTCATCTTCTAAGCATTAAGGTGTCAGAGTATTCACGTATCATATTAATATGCAATCATTTCCACTCAACGTAGGAAACAGTATTTTATCATCGTAGTACAGATAAAATTGACTATTTGGTCTAAAGGTTTTGAAATAGACCTGAAATATAGTGTGTTACTTGATGTGGGTACAGTACTTTACCTGGGTTTTGTGTTTAGTTGTACCCTACTTCTACATTTTACGTTCCTTACCAGTGTCCCACTGAGTGACCCAGTATTCTTGTATTATTTTATTATTTTAGTTTATTAATGCATGTGTGTAGTACATGATGTTTACATCTTAATTCCTTTTTTCATCCTTTTTTCCTTCCTTCCCTTTCTCCCTCATTCACTCACCCCTTGATACCTTTCCTTCTTTTTTTTGGTACATGTTTTCAGTACACAATGTTTACATTCCTTGTATGGAGCTGATACATGCACATAACACATCCTGATTCCTGCTTTTCATCCCTTCTCTCTTTCCTCCCTCCCTCTTGCTCCAACTTTTGTTCCCCTTCCCCTTTGAGAATAATCTATCTTTTTACTTCCTATTGTCTAGCTTTCATTTTGCTCTTTATTTTTATTCTGGGTTTCTCATAAAAGAGAAATAAAATGAAATATTTAAACTTACGTGTCTGATTTACCTCACTTAACATGGTCTCGAGGCACATCCATTTTCCTACAAATGACTGAAGTTTATCTTTTTTTTATGGCAGAGCAGTACTCTATGGTGTGTAGATTCCACATTTCCTTTATCCCTTCATCTGTTGATGGACATTTGGACCACTTCCAAGATTGAGCTAATATGAATTGTGCAGATATCAACTTGGGTATGCTTGTATCTCTGCAATATGATGTATTTAACTCTTTTGGGACTGTATCTAGAAGGTTAAAACTATATTAAATGGAATTTCTATTTTTAGTTTTGTTGGGAATCTGTATACTGATTTCCATAGTGGTTGTACTAGTTTACATTCTCACCAACAGTGGGAATTCCCAGAAGGGTTCCTTTTTCCCCTGCAGCCTTTCAACATTTATTATTTTGATGATGGCTATTCTTTGTGGAGTAAGATGAAATCTGATTGTTGTTTTAATTTGCATTTCTCTAACAAGTGGCAGTGTTGAGCATTTCTTCATGTGTTTATTGGCCATTTGTACTTCTTGTTCTATGAGGCGTGATCCAGTATTGAAGAAGATAAAAAAAAAAGACCATTATCCTCACCTCCCCATTTCTACCTGCTGAGAAAGTAGATTTTCTAATCCTGCACCATTTCTTCAAGTGTATGGCTATTTCCTTCTGTTGCTAAATCAGCAACAGGTGTGATCCTTGACTCTGATGTAATTGTTTTTTAAACCCCCACTCATATAATTCTAGAAAATTCAGTTGGTATGAAGTCAGTGATGCAGGTTAACCCAGTGGGATCAGAACAGGAAGGCAGTCACACGCATTTCAGAGGAACGGTATTCTAGGCTGTCTTTAATTCATTCAAATTACTGATTTCAAAAAGCATTTTTCATGTTTATAGAGCTAATCAAAAGCTGAACTAATAACTTTTCAACTTTTCATAAGAAAGTTTTCATAAACTTCTCTGATTTCATGAGATTGTAATTTTCTATTTCATATGTTGCAAAACATGTTTCAAAATTTCTGAGAAAACTAGAAATTAATTTTAAGAATATGTAACTGCTCTTCTGTTGAGTTATGCTGAATTGTCACCAAAATTTGAGTGAGATATTTTGTTCTTATGATATCTTGAAACTTCCCATAACTTACTCTGTACATTTAGAAAATATTTTCAGGGCACCTAAGTAGAATTTGCCCCCTTCACAGTACCAGGCATCAGTGAGCAAATAAGCATGATCCTAGATATGAGGGTTATAACAGGAAAGTCTGAGGTGATTTTTGAAGACACACTTAGGGAAATGACCTGTGTGGAGCATCAGGGAAGGCTTCTCACAACCATCTTGTTTCTACTTCAAAGTCTAGGAAATATGTAGAAAGTAGCATTGAGCTAATTCCATTTTATTCTAAATAGTTGGCCATACTATATGTGATAATTGTTTTATATAAGCACTCACTGTTTGCCTCATATTAAACTGTTTGTTAGGGCTTATGTCTAAATATCCCCCAAAGCCTCATGCAGTCATGGAGAGCAGGCTTTTCAGAGTTAGCTGAATCTAAAGTGTGTGATGTTGGGATTAAGTGTGTGTGATTAGTAAATCAGTTCCCTCAATGGTTTGGCGTAGTTCTGGCTCGGATTAAGGGTGTGAGTGCTAACTCCAGCCTAGGCTGAGTAGCCTGCAAACAATATAAGGGACAGAAAGAGTCTTGTCTTTCCCTGTTGTTGCTTTTGCTGTCTTCCAGCACCATGAATGGTTGCCCCTCTGCCATGTGCCACTCTGCCTTGGAGCCAGGTGGTTATGAACTGAAACCTCTACAGACTGTGAGATAAATGAACCTTTCCCCCTTTAACTTTGAATGTTGGATATTTTGTCTCAGCAATGAGAAAAGTAACTAAGAAACTGTTCTTCATCTCATTTAATTTCCAGAACTAACCTCTGATGTTATTTCTAATTTAATGATGAGGGGTGGAAATTAGGCAAAGTGGCTACTTGTATTACTGGTAATGGTCTGCAGTTCACCTTTGATTCCAGTGCCACCATTGTTACGCATCTACTCTTGATGGCAGATAACTGACAATGTTACATGGATACTTAGATTAAATGTTACCATCCCAAGTATGGTCTATCAGTCGTGCTTCAATCACAGAAGCAGAACTACTTTGAGTTATATACACTAAGTAATTTATTGTAGATATTAGATTGTGAGAGTTAAAACCTTAAATGTGGTTCTAATGGAATGATTTCAGTTTTATACATAAAACCCATGTTAAGAAGTTTTTTCAGTTGTATTTACCTTGTTATATGCATTTCACCTATTGGGTTTTCTTGACAAATTACTATTTTTTAGCATATCTGGCAGTAGTTAAATCAAAGACCAAATTCTCAATGTTAAGTTGAAAACTTTTAATTGCATAGCTAAATTTGACTGAATCACTAAAATTTTACTGATACTGTATTTGCCTGCTGTTAAGCAAATATCATGGGGGAAAGTAGTATCTTAAAAATTATACTTGTTAGACCTGGAAACATTATGTTGTACAATATCCATGACATATATTATTATTACCTGTATAATACTTGCACTTGTGTGATTTGCATTTGTGTTTCATGATTACATTGTCATTTTAATTTATTCTAATGTTTTTATTCATTGTAATAGTTTTGTCATACTTATGAGTGGGCCACATAAAATTCAGAATTCTTATGTTTCTCCTTTGTTGCTTTTAAAACATTTAATGCTATTTATCACCCATGTAGTTGTCATGATTTTCCTTAAAGGTTTTTCCACGGGTGTGGTGATCTCATTCCCAAGCCTCATGCTTTTAGCACAAATAGGCTACCGCTATGAAGTTTGTATTTTCATACTACTTCCTGATCTATTATTTTATCATATTCTTGTTAAAAATCTAAAATTTTGACTTTATGTACCTGCTATCTTTGGGTGCATTTCCAGGAAATATTTATTAGAATGATCTTTCCACCTGTTTTTAAATTCTGGCTGTGATTTCTTGTAATTAACATGCTCTGTCTCTTTGAGCCATTTTAGTTCTTAATTTTTTTTTTTTTTTACCTACTATGATTTTTATTTTTATTTTAATCATTTACCTCTTGCAACACTATGCTGGTTCTTTTCAAATGCTAAATGCTGTCCCATTCATCCTCAGTAACTATGCTGAATTTTTTTGTCCTTTTTAATATTTAGGTTTTATTGAATGAATGTAGATTGCACCTTCTTTAACTGTGACTTAAATAATTGCCACTTACAAGAATTAAGAACTACAAGGGGAAGTAAAGTGCTGACCCATAGACTAAGCAGAGGGAAAAAACGTTCCCACTGGGTCCAATTTCCTAAGAAAGACTATTAGGATAGTGGCTGGGGTCTGAAATGATGGTTCAAATGACCTCTAGAAAATGATTAGTTCACAAAAGAACTTGCCAGTATTTGCATCACACAAATAGGGGTAGGGAACAATTACCCCACCAGAGATAGAGAGCTCTCTCTTGTCCTTGGCTAGATTATAGAAACTCTTGAAGAGAAAGTAATGGTTAGGGTATAGAGAACCCATAGATACACTGCAGGATAGGCAGACGTCAAGGCTCAGGATATACTGGTTTTCATTATGGAAATTAATTTCAAAGGTGCACATAGACTCTGTTTATTAATTTAAGTTATAATTTCAGTTACTCTTGATATGGATTCATTTTTCTAAACTTCTATACCTAAAGCATGCTTTAGGCATTCACATTCCACTTTCCTTTTGCATTGCTTTTCATTCTGAAATCTGCACTCCTGAGAGTAAACATATTGAAATTTTGAAATTGAAATATGTGAAATCTTAGCTTCATTGTTTTAGTTGGATTTTTATGTATTCACAGAGTAATCACTATATTTTTTATTTAGAAATAAAGCCTAATATGTCAAGTAGATTTTTATATATAATGATGTTCTCTGATATCAGAAGACCAATATAAAACTATTTGAACAGCTTTATTTCCTGATTTTTCATTTATCAAGTACAGATACTTATAACTGAAATGTGAAGGAAAACTCAAAGTAAATTTCAAATATTTAATAAAAATACACATTATACCTTTTAAAATTCTTCATATAAATTGCATTTTTATTTTAAACTCTTACATAACTGAGTGACTGTGGACACAACTTCATATTATTTATATCACCTTGGATAGCATAAGACACGAAAAACAACCAGAAAGGAGAAAAGCAAGTAAAAATGATCTTCATAATCGATTAGGAGAAAATACAGTAAATGTAACAGATGGATACAGGATTAGTGTAATCAGTATTACTACCAAATCAGTATTCCTGACACACAGAAACCGTCCAGTTGATCTTTGAATAGGCATTTTAAAATGCTGATTACCAGAAGTATGTGCAGGATCGTGGAACCTGCATGAAGACAATGAAATGCCCACTTTATCAATAGGCAGAAGCCTGCAAATCTGATGGACTCATTAGGAAAATTGAGACTCATACATTACTGATGGGAGCCTACACTACTGAGTATTGAATAGTAAGCAAGCTTAACTTTAAAAATATTTAGCTGATATATCACTCGGTACATATTTATGTGGTACCATGTGATGTTTCAATACCTGCATACAGTGCGTTGTATTTAATTAGACTTAATGTTAAGCATTTAAAATGCGTGTACCATTTGACTCAGCAGTTCATTTTTAAGTGTCAGTCTTACAGATTTAATATACTGCTATGCTAAGGATACTGTGTTGTAAGTTTCTATAATAGGAAGAATAGGAAACACCATCAAGTGTCATCTGGAGGGACTGTTTAAATAAATTAAAGCATGTTTATACATTGGACAGATATACAATTGTTAAAAATATTGGATATCAATGTATTGATATAACCATGATATATAGCTGCATACAGAAAGAAGATTGTGGATTACTGTGCCTGCTGTGATTATTTTGTCTTAAAAATCCAACAATAAAATTGACATAAAATTGTGTTTGAGCATAAATCTTACCAATTTTGATAATTTCACGGGATAGGTTTAGATTGTAAAGGGCTACTTTCATTTTTTTTTCATTTGTGTAACTTTTTGCAGTGACTTTTTCATGACTAGTACATATCTCACTTACGAGCTTCTAAAAAGACATACCGAACAACATATTATGTAAGTGCTTTTTACAAAATAGACCATTAGGAGGCTGAGGCAGGGGAATTGCTCTGAGTTCAGGACTGATCCTAGGCCACATAACAAAGTCAAGCCCATTGTGAAGTATATAGCAAAGCTGTGTCTCAAAAGAGTGAGTGAGAGAGAGAACATAGGAAAGAGAAAAGAGCTCAAATTTTAAGCAAGCTTTTCTGTGTTTCAGTGTTTCCTTTTAAGAAACACTAATAAACATAAAAGTGCAATTTTCCTGTATTTTCTACTTTCTATTGCTTTTTATAATGAAAACAGAAAACAGAAAATGCTATTAAAACTATTTGAAAGGCCTCAGTAAGAGAGATTAAGAAAGTAAGACCCCCCGCCTTGTTCAGTTATATCAAGATTGCTAATGGGAATACCAGAAAAAACTTTTTCCCATCATGAAATAAACCCAAATTGGTCTGATTTAGCCTTTTTTATGTATGAAATGAATATATAAACTTAGTTATGTGTATAATCGTGTATCGTAAGAATGAAATTATACATGTAGGCTCTATTGCAGCGCCTTTCACATAATAGTTGCCCATTAAGTCATCAACTTTTGCCTGAGATGATGAACATTGGAAGAAATATGTAAGTTCACTTGTTCCATCTGGGTAGAACCTATGCAATCACAGCCCTCATGGAGCTTGCTGCAGTAGGCAGTAGAAATAGCACAGGAGCCCAAACAGGGTTTATACCAGCAGGAGCGAAGTCTGCTTGAGCAAAGGGCTCTTAGGTTAAAGCCCCTTGAAATCACTCTGAGCTGGGAGGGTAGGGATGAAAATCCTGCCAGACTGAGACCTGAAGAGGTGCTGGACCTGATGTAGGTCATTAGCATACTCATCGGAGGGATCAGAGTCTTGGGAAGCCAGAGGGAGAAGCCAGAGAGGGAGACTTCAGATGAGACTAAAGAACTTACTGGGCAACAGATTTTAAAAGCACGTTAAGACTTTTATATGATGTTTTTATATAGGAAATCCATGAAAATTGCTAACAGGGGTGACATGATCAGATTTGTAATACTAGCTTTTTTCCTTGTTACAATGTTTGACTTTCCTATGCTTCTGTTTACTTAAAAATGCAAAAGTAATAACTACTGCTTTGTGGGACTTTTCTAAGCGAAAGTGAAGTAGGTTTCAGTGAAGGTTAGTCTTTAGGGCCACATTATTAGGTTAAGAAATACCTAGAGAGATAACTGGATTGTGAGGGCACTGATCTTGCTGCGTATTTTTGTGTAGATAGACACGACACTGGTGCCTTTTTCCCAGGAAGCTCATTTATTCTTGCCAGCACTGACTCAGCAGATTTGTGTCCAAAGGATGTGTGCCAAATATGGTGCACTTTCACACTTTTGTGTAATTTTGTGTCTTTGTCTCCCTTATATTAGCATACCACTAATATTTTAGTCTAGTTGAGCATACATTAACATTCTGCAGTCTGGTTTGATATGATTTATGTTACAGAGTTACATCAGAACTACACAGGCATACACAGAGGCTGTTATCGCTACATTGTAGAAAGTTCCTACCCTGACTCACCAGGAGGGGCCCTACCACATTCTTGGTTTTGATGTTTGAACCCTTTCTATTTTGGGTCAAAGAGCCTCATCCTGGTTTATATGTCCATTACATAATCACGTGTGCATCCGTTTTTCTTTCGGCCATCATCTCAGTGAGTCTGGAGGCAGAACGTATAGCCAAGGGAGCCAGGTGAGCCAGGATCAAACAGGTTCCCAAAATCAGGAACGTAATACATGTAAGTGTTTTGAATTCCCCAAGAGTTGAAAACTATTCCCCAAACAGGTCCCTGAGGTCCCAGTCTTTTCCTCATCATCTTGTTTGTAGGCAGCAGTTGCTTGGGATAAATTTCCCACAAACCCCTCCCTTGGAAGCAAGCAAATAATCTTAAGGCTGAGTAATTTTGATAGATAGCGGTATGCATTTTGACCTGTTGTTTGGCTAACAAGTTAAGAGCTTTGGCAGTTTATTTCTACAATGGCATGCAGTCTAATTACGCGGTTTACCATATAAGTGAGGTGCAGTAGGACCTGTCCTCTGTCCAGGTGGCAGGACCATAATACTGAGCCACACATTCAGAGGGTCATTTGTCATCTTTACAATTGCCAGTGTACATGGTGCATCACTTTCTATGAGTCCCCCTGTACCCATACTCTTGGACCCTCAGATGTTCCTGGCAAGTTGGAATAAGAAGATGGGTGGAACCTCCCTAGTATGTAAGACCCTGAGCACTTTAGGGGAAGTACAGCAGATGGGGGTTCTTCCTCATATCCAATACAGACCCAGGCCCTCCTTAGATGAGAAATGTTGGACAAGGGGTGAGAGTTTGGTTCAAAGTAGTCAGGGGACTCCCACCATTGGTTCTTCCAGGTGGTTGAGTTGTAGGACTTTTGACCCATACATTAGGCTCCCTACAGAGATACTGAACAGTACTCTCCAATGAACATGACAGTTTCTTCCAATTATTAAGACCTTGAGAAGCCAAACCCCTGAGGTAGAGCTCGGGTACCCTGTGCCAGTGCAAAGTTCACAGAGATCTAATCCTCTATCTTCTAACAACCATCGATCCATCATGTTGGTTCCCCCAAAGGCATCACAAAGAGAGACCTTCAGAGTCTAGGCTGTAATAGTCTCTGATAGGACTAAACACTAGTTTTTGGCTGTGATGAGGATAAGAGGGGAACTGCTTTTTATTTCCTCATAAAATGAGTGAAAAATCTGGTAAGATGTGGCCACTTGGATGGTAGTGACCCTTTTGAAATGTAGTGTTGTCCTTTGAAGATATATATATATCCAGAGGCCATTTCTCACTTTCCTGCATTAAACACAGTAAAATTAGGAGAGTTAAAGGTTCCCAATTCACAGCTAAGCATAGCAGCCCCCTTTTGTAGGAGTATCCCTTACCCTTCTAAGAGGCCCATGAGACACAGTTTCAATAGGGGCAATAAACCCAGCAGTCACTATAACAGGTAGATTGGGGCAAGACCCATTTACAGATACAGTTATTATTGAGCTTGTGTTCTCATTCCCATGATAGCCCTCCTCATTTTAGGACTGTCCTGGGATTTTTAATAAAGGCAGCACATACATCAAAAAATACGAATACTGGCATGCAGGGATTTGTAACCCAGGTTTTGTTAATTAACAGTCTTTTACTTTGAGAGTGTCAGACTCCGAACTTGGGGTCAAAACAGATGTACTGATTTTTATGATGGAAGAGTAGATTGTCTTATTATGCATGCATGTCCCTTGGATCCTCCCAAAGCATGAGAAGTCGGTGTGGTAGAGTAAGGACCAGGTAACTCCCTGATCTGACTGGTTAGGCGAATACAAGGGCCACATGGTGGGGAGCTCAGGTTTACCAGTGGATCCCCTAGTAAAACCAGCCAATACCAGCAAAACATCCTACACACAAGAGGAAGGCACTGGCCAGAAGTCACATTTTGCCACATTTCCAGTTGACTGAGGTAGTATTGGGAAGGGCTAAGGAAACAAGCAGGGCTGGAGACCAAATACAGTTAAGAGCAAGGGGTGGCATTACATTACAGATAGTCACAAAAAGGATGTAGTCTGTCTGTGTTGCTAGTTGGCAGCATCCTCAGGCTTCTGACACTCATAGACTAGTCAGCCTCCGGAGTGACTAAAGCCGGGCTGTTGTCTTTCAGTGGTGTTTCTGAGGTTGTGGTCTGCTTCTTCTGGACTATCAGTTTACACAGCATCCACAAGTTTGGAACTCACTCCCAGTCTCAGGCTGCTGGCTTTACTCTGCTGTAGTAACTCCAAAAGACTGTCTCATCCACTTTAACTACTGTGGGGGTGGGTAGGATAGCAGTGAATGGGCCCCTCCGGAGGGGTAGAGGTGTTTCGTGGGTTGGACTTCGTATTTTTTTACCCACACAACATCCTGTGGCTTGAAAGAGTGAGCATCTGGTCAAACTCACAGGCAATAGTTCCTTAACCCATTGGTGTAGGGTGGCTAAGGCTGAACCTAATGCTTGCATCTGTTGTCTCTGAATGAGGTTCCCAACCCTTTTAAATTCACCTTTATTCCCTTATTAAGAGGAGGTTGCCACCCATGGAGAATTTCAAAAGGGGAAAGCACTGTCTGTTTAGTGGGTCTAGATCTAATTCTCAGCAGAGATATTGGCAAGAGTTGGTTCTAGTGCAGGTGAGTTCCCTGGCACAGCTTGCTCAGCTGGAACTTTAAAGTCCAATTCATTTGCTCCGCCTTCCCTGAACTCTGGGGACAGTATGCCATATGCACTTTCCAAGTAGTCTTTATTCCTTTGGCCACTAGGTGCACCACCTCTGCAAGGAATGCTGGTCTGTTGTCTTAACCTATGTTAACAGGAATTTCTAAATAGGAGATGATTTCTCTCAGAAGGATCCAGGCAACCTCAGATGCCTTTTCTGTGTGAGTGCGGAATGCCTATACCCAGCCTGAGAAAATGCATACAAAAACTAGCAAATACTTACAGCCACGTACTCAGGGGAGCTCAGTAAAATCCACGGCCACATTCTCAGTGGGGCTTCCCCAACACTTTGTATCCTGGAAGTGGTCCTGGGCCCTTGACATGGGTTGTTGGTACACATTTCACTTTGTTCACACACCACCCAGGCTATGCTGGAGAGCCAAGGAATGTAGAAATGTTGACTCATGGCAGTCTCAAGAGCTATCAGGCCCATGACCCATACAGGTCTCCTGATGAGACTTTCTGACAAAGCTGGAGCCAGAGCCTTGGGGGTTGCTAGCCAGCCATCTTTCAACTTCCACCACCCTCCTAGGAGATAACTTTCATCCTCAGTCTTAAACCAAGCAATTTCATGTTGTGAGTAATTAGGGTCTTCTTCTGTTAATGGCCTTAGGTCGCCAGCTTAGCTTCCTGGTCTGCTTTGTGGTTTCCCCAAGTGGCTGAACTATCTCCACTTTGATGTCTGGACAGTGCCACACTTTTAGGACCCATACAGCATGCAAGAGTTCAAGAACTTCCCTGCCATTCTTTGTTTTTTACCCCTGAGTTTATCAGGTCTTTTTTTTTTTTTTTTTTACATAGAGCCCCTGCACATGAAGGGTGGTGAAGGCATATTTAGTGTTCATGTGTATACTGACATGTGTTTGTACCCCAGCTGAAGTGCTCAGGTTAATGCAATGAGCCCTTTCTGTGCTGAGGTCCCTTTTGGCAGAGATTTTGCCTTAGTGATAGAATTCAGGGTTACCATGGAGTACCCTGCAAGGCCTTCTCTCTTTCACAAAACTGCTACCATCTGTGCAATAGTTGGTGTTGGGATTCTTGAGGGCTGGTCCCCTATGTCTGGTCAGCTAGAGAACACCTCATCCGTGACCTCAATGCAATCGTGATCTGGCTGGCCTGGCCTGGCTGGTAGTAGGGTTGCCTGGTCCAGAATCTGCACCACTTCTAAGTGAATTCACAGGTCGTCATATAACATTCCCTGATATCTGGCCATCTGAGTGTTAGTTGGCCCGTATTGTCCTTTGTACTCCATTAATATCAGCACTGAGCACAGCATTTGGACTGTTAATTCTTACCCTATTGTCAGTTTGTCAACCTTTGCCACTACGAGCACTGTAGCTGCAAGTTTTTGCAAACAAAGCAGCCATCCCTGAATGACAGAGTCAGGTTGCTTGGAGAAATATGCCACCATCAATGCCAGGATCCCAGCATCTGGGTTAAAACTCCCATGTGGGTTAAAACTCCAGTATGCTCATGGACATACAAATAAAAAGGCTTAGTCATGTCTGGTACATTTTTCTATCTGATAGGAGCATTCATCCTTCCCGTGTCCATACCTTAGTCAGTGGGCACATTGATCCAAGTCTAGCTTTGTTCTCCGTTGGCTCTCTTACTAATTTCCATGTAGACTTTGTGCTCTGCCCCAGGCATATCCTTATGGGACTGTCTCAATAGATCTTTCCACCAGAGCAGCTGTCAACAAGTCTGCCTTCTTTTTTTCATCTTGGGACTCTCTTCCCACTGAGCCTCCTGGTCTTGGTTGCAACTTTTAACAATTGCTTGGCATTCATTCAAGTGACACCCTCCAGTTTCTGTAACTTACACCTAGTATCTCCTTGAGCCTGACTGACAAGTGCCACATTCACCATCCATTGATTCTCAGCTGCTTCTGGATCACAGGGGTATATAGACAAAACATTTAACATAGCCTTTTATAGAATTGGCTTGGACTTTCTTCTGACCCCTGGAGTACCTCCAAAGTTTTGTTCATGTTCATAGCCCTTTTTCTTCCTTCGTTTGTCTCCTTTAAGGGAGCCTCCTGGTATTGTATGATTGAGCAAGCACTCCTTCCACATTCCAGTCCCACTAGGCATCTCCTCCTGGGAATTAATTGTGGGCGTAAGCCTGGGGATCCTGCATTCTGGCCAGGGCACTTTCTTGTAATCATCATAGGGCAACTTGAGTAACCGCATGGTGCTCCTCTGTGTTGAACGGGGTTAGGAGGAATTCCTAGTAGTCAGTCCACATGGTCCTGCAGGTCTGGGTAATGGACTCCACCAAGTCAGTCATTGCCTTTGTTTCTCAGTATATGAAGGTTATGGTTCTTCCAGTTAAGGAGGTCAGTGGTGGTGACGGGTTAATACACTAACACTCATTCCCCCTCCTTGGATCTGCCCATGAGTCATAGTAAATGGGTCCTTACATCTTTCATATCTCAAAATGACATCTCCATGACTCCTCAGTGAGTTCTGAGGGTTGGGCTGCTAGAGGGTTCTCTTGACAGGGCCTCATAGGCTTCTGGGGAGTCAGAATGGGTGACTCAGGGCTGGCCACTGTCAGAGTGGTCTCTACAGAGGGCTCAGACAACATAGGGAGAGGAGCAACCTCTGGAGGGCTCTCTTGCTCTGGTGGAGCCTCTGCAGTGGGGGCCATAGCTGACAGTGGCAGTGATGGAGACTGTAGGACCTATGGAGGTTGGGTTTCTTCTGATTCCCTGGATAGAATGGGTTTTAACTTTGGCTGACATTTGGAGGTAGCTGTTACAATAGTCATCATCACTCTACAGTTTTCCTCAATGCAAGCTTTCAGCCAGGGTGGCCGAAACAGGACCAAGCGTTGCCAGCAATCACTTTGTGAAAACTGGTCAGGATGGCTGCAATCCCCTGCAACAGCCTTGAAAACTTAGCTAATTATCTGTTTAACAAATGAGCCCTCATTGGGCCATCCCACCCCAAATGATAGCCAATCAATTTCAGAGAAAGTCCAGAGCTTTCTGGGAGTCAGCTTAACACCATAATCACCTGAATATCCTTTTTAAAAATCCCTTAACATACACTTTGGGGAAGCTGGTTTACTCTACTTTCCACTCATTTCCCCTCCCTAACAGACAACTTTCACATACAAGAGAGGGAGGGTTATAATTGGAAGGGTGGCCCACTCACTTTGTCATTTCTGTTCTCTCGCCTTGCAGAGATTCAGGCACCTCTTAACATAGGCAGAATTCCTGTAGACCTGTGGTCACCCTTAGCCATACGAGGACTACCATGGAACCATGTATTGGAACTCAACACTCTCTTCTGTTCTGTGGTTAGGTCAGAACCTTTCCATCCCACCTTTCCTGTCCATCTTGTTTACAGGCAAACACAAAACAACTCCAGCCCACCACCTAGCACCTATGGGCTGCAGTTTCCTTCCTTGTAGAACTTCCCAGTCTGAAACCCAGTTCCTGAGAGTTGCAGTTTCAGTTTCAATGAGACTTACTCCAGCAACTCTGGGAAGTGATCAGTCTCTCCCCTTCTTCCTCTTTCAGGGAAGTCTAACAAAACAAATGGAATTGGGTTCTTACCAAATATGGCAGGTGACATTTCCTGAACTGGAATCAAATGGTTCACTGGCGCCGGGTGAGGTTGCATCTCCCGGCACTCCAAGATTAGAACTCTGGCGACAAAGGAGGTGGGAATACACCATCTCTGAATCCTAACATGAGCTCCCAAAAATGCTGTGCAACTTTTGTGCAGAGATGGGACCGTGAGGCTTTTTCCCCAAGAAGCACATTTATTCATGTTGTCACTGACTCAGCAGATTTGCATCAAAAGGCTGAGTGCCAAACATGGCATAGTTGCACTCTTTTACATAATTTTTGTGTGTCTCCCTTATATGGGCTTACACTTAACATTTTTATAGTCTGACTGGGCATACATTAACATTCTGTAGTCTGCTTGGGTATGATTTATGTTAGAGAGTTACATCAGAGCTATGTGTGTGTACACAGAGGCTGATGTCACTACATTGTAAAAAGTTCTCACCCTGACAGGTCAGGAGGGGCTCTACCACAGTCTTATCTATGGATTCATAGCTCAGCAGGCTATTGCAAAATTACTTACTTATCAGAAGTTCATAGCTCAGCAGACTATTACAAAATGGGACCTAGTTGGAGGAAGATCATTGGGACCATCCTTTGAAGAGTGTATCTTTTCTCAGGTTCTTTCCTTCTCTTTCCTGGCTTCCATGAAATGATCAGCTTTCCTCTTCATGAGCACTTCTGTTTCTGTCTTGGGGCTTACCATGGACTGACCCCTCTGAAACTGAGAGCCAAGATAAATGTTTCCTTCTTTAAGCTGTATGTGTCAGGTATTTTGTCCCACCAACAGAATGGTGATTCATACAGTTTCTATCTTAGTGTTTTGCACATAAAGCTCACTCAGTGCAGGGTCCTTTCCTGGCTTACCTGGATCCTTCCATTCACCTCCAGCCCTGCCCCCGATGAGCAGGGAAGAAATGGGACTAACATTTCTTGAGTATGTTGCTTAGTTTTCTTTCACTTGGTTAATTGGAATTTTGTGAGCCATGTGCACGAAATGGTCTTTCTTTCATACTGTTTGTTAGCTCACAGTGAGCAAAGCACAGTGTAGGAAGGAATGGTAGTTCCCCCAGCTGAATTCTTGCAGTGGAGTTGCATATTTCATGTCTGTTTCTCTCCTTCTCTTCCAGTTTCCTGAGTCAAGAATTTCTATGGAGTGGTTTTTTCACATTGCTTTTTAAAAAATGTACTCATAGCTTCTTCAGTGCACTTTGTAGTTATAGGGGTCTTCTTCTAACCCCTCATAGCTTGCTGGTGTAAGTGCTGACCTTGCCTGGTTATCTGAGAGAGTCTGGTATCTCTGTAGCGCTCCCTGTCCCTTTGCTCACCTTCCCTTAGCCACTGGGGTCCTGCTGCTGGAGAGGATAATTGAACACATTTACTCCACAGGTATTTGATTTGTGAATACTACAAGGTTGTATGGTACATTGATTGAAGGAATACAATGCAGGCATGGAGTGAAAAACAAAAACAAAATGCTCTCATACATAAGTTATTATAGTAGATTACAAAAAAGTAAATACTTGAATATTTCAAAAAGAAGCAGGTATAATAAATCATAATTGCTCTTAGTGGCACTTAAAAGGTTAAGCATGTAAATTGCTTCTAAGTAATAAAGTGCATGAGGTTGTTTCCTTACATTTCTTATTATACGTCTTACGCAGGAGGATGTCACTATAGAGCTTTTACAACAGAAAACCCGTACCCTTCAAGCTGAAATATGTAAAGAACACATTTCCCCAACAATGGTGATAGTGATAATACATTGATGATTAATTGTTCCTTCACACAGAAAGAGGACAAAGCTGTTCTGAATTGTTTCCCCTTGATACAGATTCTCCATAGTTTTAGTGACTTCTGCAAGACAGCATGATAATGTTAGAATAAAAAAATATTATTTCCATCTCTGGGTACAGGGAATCTGAGGTTGTAGATCACTGAAGTAGGGCTCTGAGGCTGCAGGCGCATTTGCTAACTACCACCTTCCCTGTAAACTAGATACTGTGGGGAAGCTTACAAACCATTTAGTGTCATGTACCTATCAGCTGTGCTTAGAGTAAACTACAGAGAAGAAGCGGGTGGTAATTTTTGTGTCTACTCGAATGCAACATGGAAAATGGACTTTCTGAAGCTGTGATGTGTACTGAAGGTTCACAGATGCTTATGACCAGAGAAAAAGTAAGATTACCCCTCCTGTGTTTAAGAGTTCTTAATTGGGAGTGGACTAGGTTGATTCTATCTCGACTATAATGTTGACAAAAAGGAGGAAAGACCAGGAAATGGGCCTACTGTAATACAGGCTGGCATCAGGGATCATAAACAGAAAGCTAATCAAGCTTGACTTTAATACGGAAAGACAACTTATTTTGGCCAACTTGTAAAAAATCTTTTAAACTTTTTAAACCTGAAGTTTAAAATTTTAAATATGTTAGTCCTTTCAGCAATGTTTTAGAAGGCAGTTAACGTTTGAGACTAAAGAACATTTTGATAGGAGACCCTGGTCCACAGAGTAGTTCTGTGCCTTGTGTTTGTCTTGCTGTGTCTGCTTGTTTCCTACCCATTATATAGAAATCATATTCTCACTAAGTCTGAAGTATTATGAGGAATGCTTATATTTGGGGTTGTTTCAGTATTTTCGTTTGCCCTCAATACTTAAGAACCTGCTTTATTTTTTTTAAGAATGAGTAAGTATTAGATCATCTTGCAGGATACAGGATTATTTTATTTTAAATATTTTCTTCATTCTATCCCAGAAGCCATCACTTTGAAAAATCATCAACCCTGGCAGTTAGTACTTACTGATAAAGGATTCACTAGAGTTGTTTTCACCAGAAAGCCAGTTTTTAAATTTATAACTCCAAGAGCTATGACTAGTATATTGTTATTTTCCTAAGCACAGCTGATAGGTACATGACACTAAATGGTTTGTAAGCTTCCCCGTAGTATCTAGTTTACAGGGAAGGTGGTAGTTAGCAAATGCGCCTGCAGCCTCAGAGCCTTACTTCAGTGATCTACAACCTCAGTATATTGTATTTTTCCTAAGCAGATATTGTCAGCAGTTTTTAACACATTGTAGTTCTTACAGCTATTACTCTATGAATGGAATGTTTATTTTCCATCTTAAGAGTAAGTTATTTGTCTGGATTTCTGCTCTAGTGAAATTTTGCAGTATTTTTAAAAAGAACTGGACCATGAAATCAGTTTGTTTGTCATTCATAAAACATAAAAATGGATGAATTAAGACATACTGCAAATGAAGTTACTCTTTACTATTTAAACTACTCAATTCATAGATATCAAGGAACAGTTTACTTTTGAATTTGCCTTGCCAGTTGATTGATCCATTGAATTGTTTGGTGAAATTTAACCACCACTACAAGTTAACCCAGGCTTGTAAGAACAGGAATACTCACCATGATGCAACTAGAATATAGTCCTTGTGTAGCAATTATCAAAGTTCTATCCCTGTAGCCGTTGTCTGGCTGAGAACAATATGTAAAACCTGAACCAGTATCTCAGCACTCAGGCCCTGCTTGCTATTTATTTCCTACCAAAGGGTACCCACTTGAAATGAAGCTTCCTATCTTTTATGTTTTTATAGGAAATAAAACCTATTGATGATTTTTTATTTAAAAAGTCTGTTAATCTATATTGATTTCTAATCGTTCTGGGTTCCTTAGCTGAGAAATATAGTTCATCACTGACTGTTCTATTACCTGACAGCAATTGATAAAGCATCCATGCACAAAGTGTCAGAAAAGGTTAATATTTATTGATTTTTATGGTGCTACAACCAATGTACTTTTGCCATCAAAGATGTATGGCCACCAGCAATGGAATCTGTAAAAATTGCAGGACGCACACGAGATTTTATTGTAACCTATGCCAGTTTTCTAGATTTTTTAAATGACAGATGTTTCACTCAATACAAAAAGCTCTGTATGTGTAGCTACTTTGAACCTGTGACTGGAATTTAATATTTTTATGTGAAACATAATAACAGCACTTTAAAATGAATTCTTGCTTTGTAGACAGCAATCACATTTAGCCTTTTTTTCCACTTAACTATATGCTATTGATCCGAAAAGATGCCCAAGTAAGTGATAGCTGAAATTATGAGCAATAAAGGGCTTGCTTCTGTAACAAAAAAGTGTGTAATTAGCAAAGAAGGGGGAAAGCCTGTGTTTAGTTTTAAAGGAGCGTTAAAGAAACAGTTTGAGTGTCACACCAGTGTTCAAATGTATGCAAGGAAAAAAAATCTCAGTGCATAGTATGAATTAATTCTCTAGTTGCAGATTGGAAGTAAAAATTACTAGTGCGCACTGTGTCTTTCACATATATTTTCTGTCATAAATGTAACCCTTGGTTTGACCGTAACAGCTAGCAGCACTGAGCCCTTTTTATGCATTTGCTTTCTTGAATATGCTTATAATTTACATTACTTAGTTGGCTGTTTATACCATCCAGTAATTAACAGGTGAATTAAAACAGTTTATTAATTACTTTTTAACCCATAGTACATTGAAACTTGTTTCCTCGACTTTCAGATTTTAAAGTGTAAATACTGTTTAAATTAGAGCACTTCACCTATATTTGAGATTTAATGAAAATTCTAAGACTTAAAAAAAAAGCCATACTTACACAGAAACTACTTTAACCAGCAAAATAGATTGCAGTATGTTCTCTAAACATGTTTTGAGATCATCTTTTGTCTGCCTCCTATTTTTCAATTGATATTTATTCCAGCAATCTGTGCTTTTTTTGTTTTGTTTTTTCCCTCCCTCTCAGACAGCTTAGCCAATTCATTGTGCTTACTTGGAGAAAAGAAATAATTTTCTCCTTGAAAGGGAACCGTATATTGCCTAGAAAATTGCTATCATATCACAGCTGAAATATCACTGTTGATATATGGCAAATAAAATTCTAAAATTGAAAAAAAAATTAAGCTTTGAGGAAGTTCCTGAACCATGTTTTAAAAGCTCTTGAACATATAAAATATTTTCTATAAAAATTTCATTTTCTTTGAATTCTGTTTATAATATTGTTTAAATTTTCTTCACAAATGTCAGCATCAAGTGAGTCTAGTTGCTTAAATAGCCCTGTTTGCTTGCTTTTTAATGATTCAGTCCTTAATTTCATTCTTTTCTCTCTTCCTCACCAGGCAGAGTCTATACTAATAGCAAGATAATTAAAACTGGTTTCCTCACAACATCCCCGCTGCTCTTGTCTCGTTGTTGTTGCACATTTAGTGCAGCATGGGTCTGCAGTATCGTAACCCTCCTGCCTCTTCGGCTTCCCCACTGTCCACCCCGAACCACTGCCCCACAGCTAAGTGACAGGCGTCCCCGACACTCCACCACGTTTCTAAAATCAAATGCCTTTGCATGGGCGTGCGTTGGCGTCAGTAACACCCACACCTCAAAGTCAGTCATTACCTAAGGTATTGGCTGATGTGCAAAGATAGTTTTGTGAAATTATTAATTAATCTATCATATATTTAAGCTTTGCTATCTGGGAGAATATAGCAGAAAAACATTGAATTTTCTAAACAAGGAAAACATTTTATAGAACAAACCTGGAAAAAAGAACCTTTTGTAAGCCAATTATTCTAATTTAGAGAATTGTTTTGAGTTTTGTGAATAACAGTATGATTAAATGTGGAATTTTTGAATTCCTCAAAGCAAGATTTATAGTAGAATCAGGGAGATGATGATTCTAATAACTGTGGAATGTATTCTCTGCCTCAGAACTAAAAATGTCTTTCGAAGCACTCTTTGTATCTGTTTCATTAGATTTTTAGTAAACAAATTCATCTTTTTAAAAGATGTATTTTATTTTGTGAATTGTTAGAAAATGTGAACCCCCAAAGAGAAAATATTTAACCTCGTTTTGAATTGTTTTATTTACTTTTATTTTGTGTATTTTTAATTGCAAGTAAACCATATATTCTAAAGATTATAATTAAAAAGCAGCAATGAATATTTTAATACAATTTATATGCTTCTTATTTGTTTTTCTTTTTTGGATTAAAACTGAAAACTGATCACAATTTTTAATTATTTGGTTTGCATTAGAAATTAAATACAAGAAATGAAGTATAAATGTGCCAAAAAGTAGTTTTTAATAAAACAGCACTAACAACAATATATCATAAGAAATAATCACTAAATGATGTTGCTGTTTAAGCTTCATCTTAAAAAACATAATCCATGTTGCTGTCTTGGAGAATGTAGCTTTATAAGTATATTGATTTCTTTTTAGATGAATTTAAAAATATGAGGTAACAGTTTTTATAGTAATACTCTTATAGTTCTCAATTAAGGTTTTTTTTTAATCAAGGAAATGGTGTTTTTGTTTAAATTCTGTAAGTGAGGATCAGTAGCCCCAGTGGTTTAGTTTATCCCTCTGACTACTAGAAGGAGCCCATCATGTAGAAGAACCCGACAGGTGACCTTCCTCCTGCCCTGTCCCTCTCTCCCATGCCAGACCATACTGAAAACATTCCTTAACACTGAGTTTTTTTTTTTTTTTTCCTCTAGTGTATTCTTTTGTGTAATCTTGGGAAGGGACAAAAGCAATTTTGTGGCTTTTGTACAAACCTCTTTCTTCTCAGTAGTTTGCTCCCCCACATCCCATGAATAGTGTTACCTAATTTTAGCAGAAATTATTACTGGTTTCATATGACCTGGGAAAATTGAAAATATTGTTAAGGAGATCTATGTTAGCAATGTTTTCCGTGCCAGCTTTGGCTGAGCTATTTCTGAAATAAATGTTTGAGAATTTCAAAGTATCATTTTTGGTACTGCTGCATTTGGCAAAGTACACAGACAGCTTTCAGGGACGAGGGTGTGATGTGAAATGCCATCCTGTAAGTTAAATAAATTTAAGAAAATTTTAAAATATGAAAGTAATAGAAGCTCATGTCAGTTTGCAGCAGCAAAATGTACATTCAGGCACACAAATGCCTACCAGAAAGACTACAGCAATCTCCCTCTCACTGGAGGGGAGAATGCTTCTCTGCTGGTGGACCAAGTGCAGTTCTCCGGGCAGCGGGGCTAGGTCAGAGTCAGCCCCGCGCACTCCATGACAAAAGACACTGGACCAACAGGTAGGCAGCACCGTGCGCAGCCAGCCATTTTCACTCAGTGTAAAGGAAGCCTTCATCACACACTGCTCTCATCCTCCCTTTCTCAAATAGAGGGCTCATCTCCCCACTACCGCCCTGCACCTTTTGTTTCTACTTCCTCTCCTTTCTTTCCTCAGTTCTTCTTATGACCTCTCAACACTCTCTCTTTTTTATTGTCTCTTACACAAGAATGCAAAAAAGTACTATAAATTCACACCCACAAAACCAAGGGTCAAAGAGAAAATGACTTCAGAGGTAAAATAATTAAGTGTAAAGCTAACAACAGAACCCAGCACACTTCTCTCCTAGTCTGCAGTGGACTACGAATACTGTCAAAGTGTGAATTGCCGATCACCTTTTTTAAAGAAGGTATTCCTTTCTGGCTTCAAGAAGATAGTATTTTTTTTTTCCTGTTTTCCCATTTAGCTTATGTTGCTTTGCCTATTTAGAAGAGAAAATTTTCATAATCCTTTGTCCACTAATTTTCTTTAATGAGAATTTTTGATCGGTGGATGCTTTCTTCATATTTTCATTTTACATGCTGTGGGACTATTATATCTTATTATTTCTCATAACCAGCTGCTCGTTAATATATTCACCTACGTGTAGCTGTCATTATTTAGACTACACAATTTATTTATAAAACAATATGTTGCAGATTGCTGGTTTTCAACTGACTTTTCCCTTATTCTTTTCTTTCATACACAAAGCTTTGTGTCCAGTGACTTCACTTTTGAAAATTCAGTTCTGTTGAAATTATTAGTCTGCTGCTGACTTATAGTACAGTAAACATTCCCAGAAATACCAAATTAATTTATCACTTTAATGTGTCATTCTGAAATATTTTATTTGTACTTTTGAAAATATATTTCATAAGAAAATACTTCACCAGCATCATATCCATATATTACCAATCCTAACGAAAGTTCAAGATGACTCTTTGGGGGAGAAGAAAGACAGTTGAATGGTTAGTTGCAATTTTAAACAAACCAATACTTATAAATCTCTAAGTGTTTTAGAGTTCTGTGGGATGGCCATGTTAAATGCACATAACTAAAAAAAATGCACATAACTAATTGGAAATCAGAACAGATTATCTGGCTTTTAAAATCAGACTGAAATCAGAGTCAAAATTAATCAGTAAAAAAGAAATATTATGTAACTTTTAAGACATCTTATGTAAAGAGTTTGTTTCATTACATAAATTAGAAAGCAAAGCCATTTTTGGTGGTGGTTGCCTATATTCATAGTGCTCAGGAGGCTAAAATCAGTATGAGTTCTAGACCATCCTGGGCTACATAGTAAATTCAAGGCCAGCCTGAACTGTATAGCAAGACCCTGTCTCAGAAACACAAAGCAAAGCAAAACCAAAAACACTAGCATGAAAAAAAAGAAGCCAAAAGCTCTGAACGCCAACTGTGAAAAAATCAGGTAAGTCCAGTTAGCTACTGCGTTGGATTTTTAGAACAGATAGGAAACTAATAGAAAAAAACTGTGAATGGAATTAGGTAGCTAATAAACAGGCAAGAAAATCTGAAGTAATGCAGAGGAAGCCATTTTATAATATTTCCATCATTTTTGACTTTATTTCTCTTAGGCACGCATTTGAAATCATATACTTCATATGAACTATTGGAAGCTTACAAACAGCACTAGCATTTTGGTAAATGAAAACCCCTTTGGGAAACAATAAAAGGAAAAAAGGAGAGGGAAAACAAAAGCTCATTATACTGCAAGTTGGTGGAACAATAGTCTTCTCCTGCTGTTCATGGTCAGGTGCCAGGAAGCCTCTTACATGCCCTGTGCTTCACTTTGCCTCAAGTTAAATAAAAGGACTACTCTTTATTTAGTAGATAAACTTGCTGGTTCAATAATTCTCTGAAGTCACAATTAGTAGTAGATCCCTATTCCTCTCATAACTTTTTTCAGATTTTTACTTGTTCTTCTCTTTTGAGATTATGAGCAAAACCCCTGCCATGCCAACATACCCATATTTTTCTGAATGTTTGTATGTAATTTTTAAGGAATCCGAGACCCTAGAAAAGATCTGTGGGTTTCATGTGGAGATCAGTGCCATACTGAAGAATAGTGTGACCCTCATTCAAGTGCCTCACTTGTCAAGGTGTGAAAATTTGTGCCATGGCAGGGCTCAGATAGAAGAAAATTTCTGGTTGCTGCTAAATTTCTCTTGACCAAGGAAGAAGCAGGTTTTGAGTCTCTCTGTAAGATTGTTCTACCTTCCAGTTATCTAGAAATCCTATTTACCTTAGTCTTCATCCAGATCATTAGAACACTGGCTCTTATTTCCATGAGAGCTTCTTTGGGGGCACCTAACATCCTTCTCTTTGCTGTGCAGTGGAATTCGCTCTCTAGAAACCCAATGCAGTCTCTCCCATTTTCTTACTAATGGGAATATTTTGAATGCATGCTTCATGCTCTCTCACCTGATTCTCCAGGGTTTTCATACTTTTAACAGTATATGGTTTTTAATGAGGCATCGATATGCTTTAGAAACTTCTTTAATGATTTTGTTTTGACCTTTTACTACTGCCTTTCCTGGTACTAAATTGATTGCCTATACTGAATATTTGCTACCATGATTCTGATTTTAATACTTTCACAGGCAACTTTTTCCACTTTTTGTGATTCTTGAATGATCACATATTAAGAATTATAATGAGGAGTAGCAGGGTAGTACACAAGAGTCTAACCTTTTGTGTGTGTGTGTGTGTGTGTGTGTGTGTGTAAGACCATAGCCACTGTGATTATTAGATGCTACCAGGTGTTCAAATTTGCCCAGCTTTACTTTTTTCTATATGATATCAACTTTTTAAATAGAGCTAAGCAGGAAATTTTTCAGTGCACCAAGTACTTGTAAACGATGAAAACCCCTGCAAAGCAGAGACAGTGAACGAGTAATTCACATTTCTAATACGGGCTCAGTGCCACTCTTTTCTTTCATCTTTCATGAATTCTTAACTCGTCGAGGTTTAGTCATCATTGCCACTCTTGATTGGCCTAAACAGTTCTGCACTGGGGTCTTACAGAAAATGAGAAAACTCCAGAACCCTGCATACTGTGTCATATGTAATATGAGTTCTCAATAAACTAACTGTTGACAGGTCTCCCCTTGGTCACTTTCTTCTCATTGATTGGATGCCTGTGTGTGAATGTTACGATAACTCAACCTTGATGATTATTGTAACTTCCCTATAATTATTTAACTACCAGCAAATCCTTAAAACCTTGGCATTTTTATATGAATCTTTGATTTCCTATTTTTCATTTCCCTTATTATTGAGCTTCATATCTGCAGATTTATTGCATCTTTAATATTAACTATTGTTATTTTGTATGGAGATTTGTTGTCTTTGATTCATTTTCATAGGATGTTTTCTTTATAGTTACTAATGTTCATAAATAAATTCACTAAATAAAGATAATATAAAATAAATTCCAGAGCATCATTTTTGTAATTATTAATAGAAAAGGGATAATTGAACAGTGGTACAGTTGTACAGTAAAGGATCTGACAAGGAAAGAGACAGAGACAGAGACAGCGAAGGAGGGGGAAAGAAAACGGGGAGAAAGGGAGAAAGAGCAAGCAAAATAATATAATAATGCTGGAAAACGTTCTCATTAAACGAAGTATATGAAAACATATTAGGGTAAAAAGTTTAAAAAATGCACATTCATGATTCCTGACAGCCCCACGAAGTATTGCTATAACAACCGCAAGAAGTGAGGAGTTTTTCTAGGTAGCGCTATTCAAAAGTGAGGTACCTGTCCCTTCTTACTAATGAGAAATTGACTGTTAAGTATCACAAGCCTAGGAGGCAGGAAAAAAGAAAATATTTGATCATTTCAAAGTAATGACTGACTCATTAAAAACAAAAGGACTAGAAAACTTAGCAGTGAGTTTCCTCAAATTTGAACTGTTGGTAGCTAATGTGTTTTACAGTAGGGTGCGGAAGGTCCTGTATTCTCTGCCTGAGCACAGCCCCACATTCCGTGCTGTCTGGGTTCACAGGCACAGGGAGCTTTAGGTTCAGGCCTGGGCCAAAGTCACACATCCATTCATTTACCAAATATTTATGGAATGCTGTCTGGTCAGCAGCCACTGTTCTGGACTCTGGAGACATGTTCTAGCTTCAGGAGGGACATGGATAAAAAGCATATAAACTACACAATGTCCTTTGTAATGCCATGTTAGCATGAGAGGTGAGAGGAGAAACAACATAGACAACTATATTTGAGAGGAGGGTATTAGAGGGCTAGCACTACTGTACATCCAAGATTGGAAAAAATCTAAGAAAATGCCTTTAAGGCACAGTTATATTGAGGCGTAACTACCATATTAAACATACGTTTTGACATAAGATGGTCAAAATAATGAAACTGTCCCATCTGTCCTGAAAGTTGTTAGGAAATAACTTTTGAACAGAAATTCACAGAAAGTCAAGGCCAGAGCCATGGCAAGAGGATGATAAGCCCAGTACAGCATATGGAAATATCAAGGAAGAATGGCCTGGCAGGTTGAGAGTTCCTGGCAGGTGGAGGGCTGGAGTGGTGTAAGTGCAATAGAATAGTGTCAGGGTTGGAGTTATTAGGAAAGTGAGGAAGACCAGCAGGGTCTGGAGGCCACAGAGGCAGGGGAAACAGAGAGAAAGCCGGGAAGAGGTCAGGAGAGGCAGGGGAGTTAGGTGATTTTTCTTCTGACTTCAGTAGAAAGCCACTGAAGCATTGTGAATATGAGAGAAAACTGTATTGATTTCTTTTTTTAGAAAACCACTCTGGCTTCTGAGTGGAGAAGAGTGGGGAGAAGATGATCTTGGCGGTCTCTTGGCTTGAGGGTTGGAAGCAAAGAGAAGCACATCAGGATGTAATTGTCAGCGCAGGACCCATCCCACACTGTCTCACTGCTGAGCCTGTGTTCTTACCTCTTGCATGCTGCTCAAAATCATGGAGTAGTTTCGAGTGGTCTTGGGGGTCCGCAGAGGTGAACTGGCTGTTCTTATCTGCACTGGGTATGCCAGGCATACTTGATGTTTAACTGTCGGGGGAAGGGCCTTGCTTTTTCATGGAGTACACTGTTTCTTCCCAGAAAGCTCTAGTATAAGCGTTGATCTACAGACAGAGCCAATCTAGTCTTCCCTGTAACCTCCCTTCTTCCTAGTTCTTTTCTCTGGTGCTAAAAGTCTAGTTTTTTTGTTTTTTTGATTTGATTTGTTTTTTCAAGTGGCCAGCATTTTTATTTCATCTGGAAAGGTTTCTGCTTTCCTGGAATATAAACATGCACACAAAACGAGGCCCAGCATCAAACTTCATACTGCTGTAAGTGTTCATTATTGGTTAAAATGAGTAATCCTAGGGGGCATCTTGTCTTTGCCAGCATCCCCACTTCCTCATCACGTCTGCCTCATAGTCCACCACCCCACTAAGTGTTCCTTCCAGTATCCTTCACTGTGTCTCTGCTGACCATAAGGGAGGGAACAAACTAACTCAAACTCAGAGGTGTCAGGGGTGCTGGCAACAGAGACTTGACTTGTAGCCCTCATATATTCTAGGGTGATAATAAGGCTTTTGTCAGCCATTTGTTTTATTGGTTTAGATTTTGGTTTAGATAGAGCTTCTTAAACTAAAACCTCTCGTCTTTGTCACAAAACTGTACTTGCTTTATGTTTTTAAAACAAAACACTTCAACTGTCTATCAGATTTCATTACTTACTTCCCCATTTTCTCATTCTACTGTGCAAACAGAGTGATCATATTTTTGTATGAAACCAGCTATAGTTGATATAGTGGTAAGGGCAGTAGGTGCAGGTATGACATGGGAGAGAGGTAAAGTGGGTCTGTTTTAGTTCGGGACAGTGACAGGAAAGCTAGGAACCAATGTGTTCTGCTAGAAGAAAGGGCATGTGGGAATGCACTAGTACGCCTGTGGAGAATTCCAAGGCAAGGCAGCCTAAGGGGATTCTTTCATCCAGATCCTCAGATTTGTTTCAAAGAGGAAGGCAGTTCTTTAAAGGTGACTTCATCAGTAACCACAGATAATCTAATAAAGTCACAATCACTAAATATTGTGAGATAGTTATATAAATTGAAGTGTTTCTCTTTTAAGTAGAGAAATGTTACTGTCAAGTAGACTGGAACACTCATGTCAACAGTCAACATATTTTCTTACAGAAAAGCTACCTGTGAAGCCGTATCATAATTATAATGTTGCTTTGCTGAAATTAAAGCCAGGACAGAGTAATGGTGTTGAATTTAAGTGGGGTCTTTATCTGTCCTAGCTCAGGACCATATCATTTTTTAGCCTCAGTCCACGGCTCTTGGATGCTGGAAGTCAGCCTCTTGGATGCTGGAAGTCAGCCTCCTTCAGTGCCACCCTGAGTGGTACCAAAGGTGTGAGTATTGGATGGGCTTATCTTGTTGATGCCCTCTTCCTGTAGTCACAATTCCAGTGACCTGCCAAAACTCCTACATACCAACACAGTCTGCTGTGACTCCTGGGTGATGCTTTGACTTGGGGCCAGTTTATTCAGTATATTTGGCATTAATTGTATTTATTTACAGTTTTTTGGAGTGATTTACTGTCTTCTCAATCTGTTATTCTTAATAGATTAGGAACTTGAAAATGTCAGTTTATATAAACATAAAGATATTTATGTAATAGGTATCTAATTAGTGAATTCCCTGCATGACATTGACAGTTCCTATTTTACCCACAGGACAATTTGAAGATGGATTCTAGTATATAAGAAAAGGAGGTAGGGTAACACAATTTTTACCAGTTGGGCAGGTATTCTAAACTCTCTGAGCCCCCGTGTCTTTTCTATAGAAAGTGTATGAAACTTTAGGGTTTGGTGAGACTTTGTATGCAGAGCTCTGCTTCTGGCATATTGTAGGCATTTAATAAGTAGTACCTCATGATAAGAGTACTCTGAGTGGGAAAAATAGCTACTTTATTTATTTTTTTATTTAAAAGAGAATAAAACCAAGCAAAATAAAACAGAATAAAGCCAATCAAAACAAACCAGTGTAAGTGACACAGAACTTCAAAACAATATGAAATCAACAATGGTTACCATAATGCCTCTTGTTGTCTTCAAAATAGCTGAAGATACCTTCAGACATAGTAAAAATCGAACAAAACAGAACAGAATAGAACCAACAAAAATGAAACAATGAATGCAATAGAGGACTTCAAAACAAGACAATAGTAAATCCAAAATGGCTACTATGATATTTCTTGCTATCTTTGAAATAGCTGCCTATGCCATCGGATATAACAAAATCAAACAAAACAAAATAGAATAAAACCCAACCCAACAAAACAATTAAAATGATACAGGACTTCAAAACAAGATAATAGGGAATTAACAATGGCTACCACCTTTAGAAGGAGATCCCCCATAGATGCCACACTGTGTGCTGTTGTCCCTCGACTAGGTGATCAGACCACCTACCCTAGACTGGCAAAGTCAGTGAAACACCAAACACCACAAACATCAAATTGCATTTCACCTCAATAGCTATCATCACAGCCTGTGTTTCTCTGCTGGTTGCTTACTGGGTGGTGGGGAATGTTGGCTCTTCTTGTTTCCCAGCCTGTACACCAGAAGGGGCTGGGATCTGGATGCGCCCCGGTGGCCCATGCATGGCACTGATTCACAGGGAGGGCTTGCTTCTTTTTGACTTCTTGTTCTCTTCTCTCACAATGCACGAATGGCACTGACTCACAGGAAAAGGCTGGGTTCTGGCTGTCTCCCTGGTGGCAGTGGCGGCCCATGCATGGTGCTGGTTTGCAGGGAGGGCTTGCTTCTTGGTAACTTCTTGTTCTCTTCCCCCACAGCCCACAAATGGCCTATCTTTACATAAGGAACTTAGAATGCTTTCCTTCTTCCACTTATCTATCTGGCCCATGGTAGCAGAGATACTGTTTCTTGAAGTCTTCCATGAACTTCTCAAATAATAATTGTCAGCTTTTTTAGAAAGTCTATCGTATGTGTCACTTACATTGTACAACTAAGTACCTGTTGCCATTCAATACAGTAAACTTTCTGAATACTCATTCTTTGGTCAGTTATTTGTTAAAATTCTCAGGATATGTGAGAAGCCACTGTAAGTGCTTTCACAATAGTGAAAAAGAGGAGTAAGGGGAGAAACACACCATCAGCATCATCATTTATTGTACCTACCTGTAGGTTAGGAATGTCAGGCTAAAACAAACACTAAGCAAAATAGGTTAACCTAATGGTAAGCATTCAAAGGGCAGCAAAGTAAATGTGGGTATAGAGTGCAAAGAAGTTTCTTTGAATTGACTCCTCACAGAGAGCTGCTCTGAAGAGGGATTAGTTGAGCCAAACTGGGCCTAAATGAGATCCCAGCCATGCGAAGACCTGGGCAGAAACTTTCTAAGCTGAAGGATAAAGAAAAGATTTTCAGACATGAGCAGCTTTGGCTGTCTGATTTATCTGTGCATCCTGATACTCTGCTAGTGGTGTCATATAAGCATTGTCATAAAGGGACTGAATAAATAGAATAACTATCAGGAAGACTGTGTACTAGTTTTGCTGTGTGATAGTAGAACCCGAAATCAAAGATTCTAGCTGAGGTATGTGGTTCCTCACATTCTTGAGTGAAGAAAAGTAACATATTGTATCACTTTGGGAAGAAAGATGACCCCAATAATTTCAGAGTTGAAAGCTGACACAGTATCAATGATACGACTTTCTTATTACTAAATATCTATATCCTGTACATTGGGAACATTTCATATCATTGTTAGGAAGGAATATAGATACTTTCTGTTGAATACTTTCAATGCATGTAATTTTTCCCTTATCATCTCTGTTGAATTGTTATCTTCAGGGAGTAAGCTGTTTCCTCAATACTGCAAACTGTAAATGTCTACACCAGTTCAAAATGATGCATAATATAATATGCTTTAGCATACTCTTTCTAATTTAATATCTTATATGTGTTATATATGCATTCATTCCGTGGAAATGGGCACCTCAACTCTCTTTTTCAGTGTTGGAGAGCTAGTAGCTAGAATAGTTCCTGGCACATTTTAGACACTGTTTGGACTTCTCTTGTGGGAATAGTTGAGTAAAGGCCCTTGGAGAACTGACCTTTGCTGCGCTCCACTCACCAGCCCTAATCCCTTCTCACACCTTGAGTTTTAGTCCTCTTAAACTGCCGAGCACACCAGATACTACAGCCTGATTCATGCATGTCTCCCTTGTCGGGTCTGGGTGTTTTTGTATGTGCTGCACAGTAGTCTCTCCCTCACCACTAGGAAACTAAGCCAACTGCTTCCCAAAAGCCACCTGGAGGTCTGTCTGCTTCTATAATGCTTATATTTATCCTGTTTCAGCAATTACCATGCTATTTCCTGTCTGTTCTCTCCTACTGTAAACTCTTTAGAGGCCAGGTGTTTGGTTGAGGGGTTTATTAAATGAATTAATAAATTGATAAGTGAACATTACTAATATTTATATTCCTGGCTAGAAACCTTATTGATCACAGACTACTCATTATTCACCTGAATGGCAACTGCTCTTCATCCTTTTATACTCATCTTGCCTGACAGGTAATATAGTCTTCCTTCTCATAGGCATTCTGTCCTACAGGTAGAATCTATGCCACAGTTTCTCTTGACTTCCTTTGTATTCTACACCACCATTTGTATACCACCATGTTTCTTTAATTCTAATTTTTCTTTGATTTCCATAAATTAATCTTTATTTCTTTTTTCTACTGAAGAGAATGTTTCCACACACTGCAACAAAAACCATTGAGTTATGTATTGCTTTTGAAAACTGGTTTAATCAAAGAAATTCTAAAGCGTAGCTACTGATTCTCTTTATAAAATTTGGATCACTTTATAACATTTTAGAATGCTGCAGTGCAAAATTTAAATAGTTTATTTCATATTTCGTTTTTCACATTCCTTGCAGTGTGGGTAAAAGTAAAAGCCAGTGTTGTGTTTTCCTAGGCAATAAAGTAATTTATAGCTTTGAAAGCAATTTCTTGTCCAACTGAGGTGTATCATTACAACTGCACTCACTTGGTAGGATACTTTGGACCTGCTAGGTAATATTTTGAAACCATTGTCGTGTTAGTGGTTCTTATGTGTTTGTTATAGTTTGGTCAAATACTGCTATAAAGGTTAGAAACTGGTTAGATAATTTTTTAAATAGATTTTTTTACATACTGGCAAAATATTTAAAACTACTCTTTTTTTAATTGTAACAGATCCAAATGTTATGGCAAAGTCTCCTCATTTATGCATTTTAAAATTCGTTAAGAATAAATCTTAATTGATAGGGTTATATACATTTTCAGTTACTGTATATTTGTTTATAATTCATTTTTTAAATAATTTACATTATTACAAAGAAATATTTATTTTACTTAACATGTGAAATTTCATATGGCTTATATTTTAATAGCTTTATTACAGTTGTATTTTGTCATACTTCACAGATTTTTCACTGGAAGAATTAAAATATATAAAAAAAAAATTCCTCACAGAATAGAAGATTTGTGTCTACAACATATAAGTAGAATGTTCATGTCCTAACTGAACAGAAATATTTGTGGCGCCCTCTTGGGGAGCAGGAATGTCTTTCCAGGCACGGTCAGACTTACTCCCTGAAACCTTGTTGACAGTACCTACCAGGCAAAATCCACTTGGGCCAGTATTAGGTTTAAGAAAAGGAGGTATAGTACTTGTATGACATACTTCAATATAGACCGCCCATTATAGTGTACAGTGCTGCCTGACCCCCAGGTGGATAGGATGCAGTAGTCTAGTGCATGACTATGGAACGCAAATCAGTTTGTGAAGGAGGAGGTAGTAGGAGGAATAGCTAGCAATGCACACAGTCGCAGATCTCTTATTCCCTTTTACATTATCTTAGGCAATGAATTTTATACCTGATCAGCTTTCAAATAGTATTTGAGATGGTTTCCAATAAAACACTAAGAAAAAGAAGAAAAGACATAATTTTAAAAGTACTTATTGTTTGTTTGTAGCTTTGCAGTTTCTTCTGTGTAGAACAGAATAAAACATAGTCCATCTTGCATTTTCAAGTGAGATTTTGTGACTGCACCATCTTAAATGTCTGTTCAATAACATATTTTCTGTTTACTTAGTTCTTCTGATCCAGTATCTGATAACCAAACTTATAAGTTACTTTCTCTTGATTTTTCCTTTTTATTTGCTGGTACTAAATATTTCATTGTTATCTTTTTTATGTAATTCGTTTAGTTTGCTTTCTATAAAAAAGTGCTAAAGGTTAATTATCTTCTTGGCTTTTGTTTTTTGATCTGTAGGATTCTTGTTTAAACCCAATGTTTCTCAAGGTGTGGTATACAGACTGCTAATGCTAGAACTGCTTGGGAAGAGTGAATGTCTGCTAAAGCTCAGAGCCTACCTGCAGAATCAGAATGGCTTCCTGTAGGGCTGAGCTCTGAATTTTCGCCTGTATCCATATGATTCTCATAGTGTTACAAACCAACTCTTCATTTGAGGACTGGATGTATTGTTTATGTATGTTTTTGTTTTGTTTTGTTCTTTAACAAAAGGATGGCTGTTTTAATTGCTAATGAAATAGAAATCTCCTTTAAAATACTTTCCATTTTCAAAATTTGGTAAAGATCATTAAACATTCTAACTGCTATAATTTGTCATCAATGGCCATATTAACATCAGTAAGTACTATTGACTCTCTCTTGTTTAAATTATTTTTACTTTTAGCATTTAAAACTTGCCACTTATTTCTGACAATGAATTTTAGTATAGAACTGCAGTCCTGTTCTACTGCCTTAAGTCTACACAATTTGTGTTCATGCTTGCTTCCTATTTCTGAACAGATCATATCCCAGGCAGGTCAGCAGGGCTCCTCCTCTGCCTCAAAGAGGAACCTCCAAGTGCGTACTTGTCACTAACCTTATTGTTCTCAGGTCTAATTCAACCAGCACTGTTTTAGAAATGAAAACCCTCTGATTCATTTCACTGAGGGGAATATTATACAAACTATAAAGTGATGTGCATACTATTTCTTAGAATGGATAGTAATCAGATTAGAACTCAGCTTCTCTATGTTCACATCCCTTCTTTGAGCTCCAGTGTAGATAATCTCTAGATAATCTCTTGCTTATATTTGATCATCTTCCCAAATGTCATACTGTGACATTTTTTCAGTCGGGTATGGGTTTTTTTTCTTTGTGTGTTCGTTTTAATTTTGTTTTGTTTTGCTTGGTCCTAAAATCGATACCCTTAAATTATTTAAGAGAGGTGATTTGAGAAGAAAGTCATGGATATCAGTGATCAGTAAGGCTCCAGCGTGACGTGGGTATTGCATGGTGGTCCTAAAGGCTAGGCTGGTTGTTTCTGAATGTGCCTTTTTGTAGTTTTCGTGGTGGTTGCTATAGGTATTACTGTATACATATGTGACCTGTCATAGTCTACCTGTATCACATTCAGCAGTTGGAGTGAGATACAGAAAGCTCACTTTCACTTAGGTTCTTTATCTTCCCAACTCTTAAATTTCATTGTTTTAAATACAATTTTTGTTTCAGTTATCTAAGTTCATGAGGAGAAAGACAGTGGTAGCCATATTTCTGCTCTTTCTGTTGTTTGTTTCTGTCAAATGATAGGAGAGACTTAGGTCTCTTCCTTTCTGTTTCAAGAACCCCTTTTAATGTTGTAGAGTAGGTCTGCTAGCAGTAACTTCTGTATATAAAAGTATTTTTATTTGTTCTTTATTCCTGAAACATGGTTTTCTCCAGAGAAAGAATTCACTGCTGACAATTCTTTCTGTCCACCAGTTGATAAACATCATTTCTTTTCTTCTGGCGTTTATGGGTTAAGATGAGAAGTCTGCTGTTGTTTAAATTGGTATTCTCAGGTACATAATGTGTTACTTCTTTCTGGATGGTTATTTGGAAAAAGTCAGACCCTCCTGAGAATTTGCCATGCTGGGATTGGGAGGAGCCCACCAAGAAGCCAACTAGCCAGCCTTGCTGGTAAGCTGTGCAAGCCATGCAGGGCCCAGGAAGAGAAAAGTCAGATAGTGCCTCCTATGAGCTTACCAGCCCGTGGGCTAAGAATCATCAACTACCTCCCACGTCGGCCCCCAGGGCCCTTAAGCAACTGGCTATTTTTGCAGACAGGCTGAGTTGATAGCAACTGAGGTACAAAAAGCAACTGAATGCTTGTATTGTTTGGTTGATTTTACAGGCCTGGGGCCAGTGGTCTGAGCATCTATTGGGAGGATGACAGTATGCAATATAGCAAATGGGGGCATTTCCTTCTATCTTATCTTTGAAATCCAATATTGTTCTCACTGTTTTGTTTTGTTCCAATTAATTGTTTTGCTTTTTTCAGTGTTCTGTTTTGATTGGTTTTATTCTGTTTTGTTTTGGTTTTGCTATATCTGATGGAATGGACAACTATTGTGAAGTTAACAAGATATACTATAGTAGCTATTATTGTTTTCCTAGTATCCTGCTTCAAAGTTCTGTACCAATTTCACTGCTTTGTTTTGATTGGCCTTGTTCTGTTTTGTTTTGTTGAATTTTATTATCTTTAAAAAAAAAAGATTCCTTATTTGTCTTAAGTTTTGTAAGTTTGACTACACTATCTTCATGTGGATTTCTTTGAATTTTCTTCTTTTAGGTTCACTCAGCTTCTTGGTCTATAGGGATCTATCTTAAACCAAATTTGTAGAGTTTCAGCCTTTCTTTATATACTTTTCAATCTCTTTCTCTCCTCTTGTTCCTCAGTGCTAATGGTAAGCCAGATGTGTCTTTTGTTATTGTCCCATTAGTCCTATGGGCTCTGTTTAATTTTTTCTAGCATGCTTTTTTCTGTATCTTCCCAAGAGGGCATGGTGGTGGGGAGAGATTCTTTCATTCTTCTCCTACATTTTGTGATATTGTCTTTTATAATTATCATTCTGCTTTTGAGCCCAAGAGTGAATTTTTAAATCTTTATTGTGTTTTCAGTTCTATGTTTTCCATTTGCTGCTGCTGCTGCTTTTTTTTGTTTTGTTTTGTTTTGTTTTTGTTTTTGTATTTTGGTTTCTTTGCTGAGGTTTACTAGTTTTCCATTTGTTTGAGTAGAGTTTATAATTTATGGTGAAGGCATTTTTGTAACACCTGCTTTAAAATTCTTGTCAGACACACATTGTGATTTTTCTTGATTGTAGGTACTATAGATGATTTTTGTTTTATATGCAGGACATCTTGTCTGTTATATTAGGAGATTATAGGTCATATTCAGGTTCTTTATTTTAATAAGCTGATATCTTGTCTAGATTTAGCATGTGGACCTTAACCTAGTTTTATAAGCTGTAGTTCCAGTGATATTTTTATGGTTTTGCAGTATTACTTCCATTTGCTTGGTTTTTCGAAGTTGCCTGAGTGCATACTGACTCTGCTAACTGTTTGTGGTGGCAAAACAGGTTTTCCTGACCAGGCAAACAGCTGAGATCTTTGAGGAAGGATATAGTGGTGTCTGCAACCTGTGCCCCTGGTTGCCTCAGTGCCACTGGAAAGGGAAGGCGTATCTAGAGCCCATGAAGCCAAAGAGGCTCTCCAGACCAGACTGCTTGCTGTAAGTGGGTCTTTTTGCTAGACTGGGACTTTGGGGTAAAAAGTATGCTATGTATTTTTCAATCAGATTTTTTCTTTTACTTTTTAGTTAAACATTCTTGACTCATTTGAGTAAGAGACCATGTCTTCCAGGTGTACTTTTTTCCTTTTCACCTCTTCTTCTTTCCCTCATCTCTTTCCCCACCTTTAAGCAATGTGATTACTCTCATTTCCAGGCTTTCCTCCCCTAAACCTGCTCTCTTCTCACTCTAATGCTGGGTACTTGACTAATTCTTTCTGTTGAAGCTGGCATATTCACAGTTACAATTCCAAGGTTTCTTCAAACAGAATACATGTGAAAACACTTAGCTCAGTTCCAGGAGACAGTGTTGATTTATTTCTTACCCCCACATCTATCTTTCACCTAGATCTGCTTTTCCTCCTCCTTCTATCTCTTGTTAAGCTGGCATCACTGGTGATGGAACCTAGAAACCTAGCTTTATCTTTCAATCCTTTCTTTCTTTCTCCAGTTACCCTTCCCCACCCATGTCCAGTTTGCTCAGAGGTTCTCACATCCTATTTCTGCTGCCTCACTTCATACTTTGATCTGCTTGTGCTTCACATATTAACAGTTCTATTGCCTGTTCATCCAAATTTCACTTGACACACCTGTATATTATTTTTATGTAATGTCATTTCCATCCCTAGTGATTTGTATTTGCATGAAGTCTACTTTATTTGATAACAGTATAGCCAATCCTACTTTAAAAAATGTATGTTTTAATTCTAAATCTGTAGGGTTATCATTATAGTTGAAATGCTCTTCTTGTACAGAATGTCTAACTAGGCCATATTTTAAAATTCTGTTTTCCAGTCTATGCCTTTTAGTTAGTATGTCCAATGACTTACATAAAATTTTTGATATGTGAGGGCTTAAGTCTGCCATTTTATTTTTTATTCTGTTTATTCTGTTTTTCATTTCTATTTTCTTCTCCTTTGTGTTTTTCTTAAACATTTAACAATTTTTTATTTTATCACTTCAGCACATTTTAGTGATTATTCCATGCATTACATTATGTATACATTGCTTATCATAGTCCGTTTGTGTCAGTGTTTCACTACTGTGAATGAAGTATGGAACCTCATCTCTACTTACTGTCTTTACCATCCCCACTTGTAATATACATGTTTATAACTACCGTACACACTGAGAACCACATTAGATGTTATCATTTTTGCTTCAGTCATTTCACATAATTTAGAAAGCTCAACAGAAGAGTAACAGACACACTAAAAAGCAATGTGTATCTACTGTAGATTTTTTATTGATACCTGTCAGTGTTGCCTACTGTGGGTACCAGGATAATGTGCTGTTCTATAAAAATCTCTCACTTAGAGACAGCCAAGAAAGGTGTAAGTGACTGAGTATCCTTTTACATATTCCTAGTATAGTAATATTTGCTATATAATGCTAGCATCATGACAGTAATAGTAATAAATGAACCAAATATGTTTTAGTTTGTTGAGGCATAGTTTCACACACTGGGGTGTTTAAACAACAGAAACCTATTGCCTTGAAGTTCTGGAGGGGGCAAATCTGAGTCATGGTGTTGGTAGAGCGATGACCCCTAGAGTTAGTACTAAAATGAGTTATTTTCTGCCTCTCTGCCACCTTCTGGTGGTTCTTTGGCCTGTGGAAGCATCACTCCAGTCTCCACATGACATCTTTCTTATGTATCTGTCTCTGTTCGATTGTTTCCTTTCAATAAAGGCACCAGTCATATTGAATTAGGTGCCTGCCTTCCTCTAGTATGACCTCATTTTAACTACTTGCACTCACAATGATCCTATTTCCAAATTGTACCCTATTCCAAACACTTTCTGAGTTTCTGGCAGTTAGGACTTCATCATATAAATTTTGGAGGGATATGATTAGATCTATCGTATGTGACAATTCAGATATATATTCTAACAGCTATATGAGAGGTCTTTATAAACTCTATGCAAATATAAGATGGGAATTAGATGTCCAAAACTTGAATACTGTGTGCCTGTGAAGTAGATGATTTGCCTTTGTCCTAGTGTATCAAACACCAGATTTCACAGTTTCGTCCCTGTGATTCGCTACTGCCCAAAATCTTGCCTTAAAGTTCTTTAATCAAATTTTGTAAGTTTCAAGGTTTTAACCTTCAATTTTTAAAAATTTTAATATCCATGTAAATCTTAATAAAGAGCTATAAGAAATGAAAGCATGAGAGAGCCTCAATATAATAGCATTGTCATAGATTAGTTTGCTACTTGTTTGATGTTGGTTCTAATGACATCTCACTTCCCCCCCTAAGTATCAAATTACCCTAGGCAATTTCTACCTGATTATGTTAATCATGCTAAATATGCAACTGTCTTACTTTGAGGTTTTGGCTATAGAAGCTATATTTATACATTTCGGTAATGTTCACTACAACTCACATTCTGAAAGCTACCAATAAGGCCATAGGTTTTTTTTTTTCTTTTCTTTTTTCTTTTTTGTTTTGTTTTGTTTTTTAATTCTGAAAAGTTTGTAAAGTCCCACAAGGAAGTTTTGAATAAAGCATAAAGAGATACTAATTTAAGACTGTCATGGTCCTTTATGGAAAGGAATAAAATTTGTATGCTTCTGATATTATCACTACCAGTATAGTTAGGTAAATCATTAGGGTTTTAATAACTCCTGAAGCATATCCTATGTATATACTATATATAGTGAAATTTAGAGCACTCAGGCAGTCTTTCTTTTGTTTAGCTTCTACTTTCTTCTATCTTTAGAAAGATAAGAATGAAGAACAACATCAAGTGAAAGTATTAGTAAAATATTAGATAGTGGTTTGCTGATTTTTATGCACAACATGTAGAACTGCCAGCATATTCTGGGACTGTGTCCATTAATATATACTTAGGGTATGCAGAATTTTGTCTTAATATGCTCAGTCTTTATTTATGTAAAACATAATTCTGAATCCATTTGAGTAATGTACATTTAACATAAGCAGAGTTGTAGGCTGGCATAATTAAAATGCATAGAACCGACATCCTGGGCTTCTGCTGAAATATGCTTTTAATTGAAGCAGAATTATGGCGATATATTACCCATGTGAGTCTGATTATAGCACAGTATTGACTTGCACAGTAGCTCTTGGCTCTGTGAGAACAGTATAGTAGCTCCTATGTAGTGGTTAGGCATTTAAGTATTTGATGGTATGTATATCTGAATTATTTGATGTAGTATTGTCTAATCATATGTTATCTTGTAGAAAATGCACCTCGTTGCCAGATAGTTTTAAAAAGAATTTGTTAGAAATAATTGTACTTACCAGTGATTGAAGGTCTTTCATAAAAACAGGCATTGTTTAATAGAAGCTTTATTTCTGTTTGAGCTTTCAGAATAACAAAAATAACATCAATAAAGAAAATATTCACTGACAGTACTTTTTGTTTACTTTTATAATTTTATTAAATTATAATTCACATTTTCCATAATAAATCAAGGGAAAATACAGCTTATAGATTTTGCCATATCCCTGTAGATTAAATCTTAATGTTCAAAAATAGGGGCTAAAATGATCAACATCAATGTGCATGCTAATGAAACCTTGATTTTCTAATTTCAACCTGGAACAGGAGGTCTTTGGGGCATGATAATGTGATGACATATGGTATCTGTTTTAATAAGTAATGTACAGACAAGAAATAGTGCCTGATACGAATGCATTTTGAAGTCCTATTTAAGGTTTACATTTTTACTGTAAGCTATTATATTTAATGCCCACAAACAAGGATGAACTAGACAGTAATGATGGAAAGATTTCTCCTTATGCCAATTTATTGGCTCCCATTCAGCTTTGAAACCTTCCTTTTATTTATGTATTTTAATAAACGACTATATAAAATATTTCCCACACAAACGTATAATCTAATCCTAGTCGTTTCAGTTTATGTCTCTTTTACAAAAGTAGATACTACTGATTTGTGTGTGTTTCAGGCCAGTTTTTATAGTAATAGAGTCATGTTCTCATTCCAGATTTACCCCAAGTGTCAGGTGGTCCTCTTATAGTCAGTAATAATCCCACTTTCCTCATCAGTATTGTGTTCGTTCTGCCAGATTAGAATGTTTTTCCACAGAGATGAGAGTTAGTGTGTCCCTATGCCCTTCTTTCAAGTTCATCTGTTTTATGATATTTATAGAAATAGTGTTTTCCTATTAAGCTCCTTTGTTTTTGCAAGGAAGGATTTCTTTATACAGGACCAGCCCTACAGGTTGATTACAGACTTGCGACCTGTAATTCAATTGAGCAGTGCTCTGTTTACAAAGCCCAGATTTCCTGTGCTGTCAGTTAGGGCAATCAGCACAAAGACCAAGAGCTTTTGGAACTAAATAAACAATGAGAAATACATTCAAAGCCACCAGTAGCCCTTCACAGGTAATTTAACAGCTTTTTACTACAAAGCATCTATTGTAGATATCTGCAAAATATGAAATCTGACATTGTATCTTGCCATGTTCTGCCAGTAGCTCTCTGCATAGTCTTCCTCTGAGGTCCATGGGGCCCTTGACAGTGCTGTGCTTTCCCTGAAGACCAAGCAGTTGTATTCGGGTGGGCAGCCACACTTGCATCCTGTCATATGTGCTTGTCATATGGGTTTTTGATCTACAGCATCAGATTATTTAAAATTGGTGGATTAACTGAATTGAGTATTTATCCCCAATCTATGAAGAGAACATCTCCATGACAAGTTCAATCCTTAAAACTGTTCCAGGTAGACTTAAATGTTAATGCTTCAGGTACTGTGTAAAAGCAGTGCAGGCTGGACAGATAAAAAACAAAAGGGCTATCCTGGAAATCCTGAAATTTTAGCCATTTAGACAATTAGTGCTTTTTGTTTAAAGCCTTATGTTTATTGTTTTTAATTTAACTTGTTTACCTTCTCATGCATTTGATGGCTTTGCTGATAGTCTGGATAATGCTTATAGGAGCTGTTTAAGTGATTCTTTATGTTTCAAAGCAAAGACTCCTGCAAGCTGAAGTCAAACAACTCGAATCAGTTTAAATTGGGTTCTACCAACTCCTTCCACTTACCTCCCCAATCAAGTAGAGGAAAAACTGATAATCAGCCAACCAACAGAAAAGGTGTGCCTGCCTGCAAATCCCAGCCACCACCACACATACCTTGGTCAGATGTTTGGAATATCTTCCTGAGGAAATGGTTATGTAGGCAGGTTGCAGGCTGCTGCCCACATGTGTTTTTCTTGATCATGTGTTTCATAGCAACTTGTAATAGGGTATCTCAAATGCATTTTCACCTGAGTGGGCTCAGTTAAAACCCCATCCTGAATTTGTATCAAACAGATATTAGTAAAGAATGAGGGGATTAATCACAAGTATGTAATAAAGTGGAGAGTATAGATCTGGAGTAGAAATTCAATTGTCTCCAGAATCCTGGCAGATTTCCTAGCATTTTGAGACAGGTGAGGTGCTGCTTATTGGCCACCTAAAGTGCTTCAACCTTTGAGCAACTCTAGTCTTTTCTGTTATTCCAAAGGGGAACATTGCAAGACACCCAGTGGATGCCTGTAATTTAATGTCTTCAATCTTAACCATGCCCTCATCACTCATTGTGGCTATGTCTTTGCAGTTGAAGTCTGACAGAAAAACTGGCACATGTATCATTTTCATTCTTTACAAATATTGCAGATTGAAAATTCATTCTTTCCGTACATTTTAACAACCTCAGGATATTTTTTTCTCTCCTTAAGAACTTTCACCTTTTCCCATAAACACTTTATGTCTTCTCTTTGGCACATCTGAATTTCCTGTACTACCATTGTTATGCTTTGGGGCCACTGTTTTGCTTTTTTTTTTTTTTTTTTGTACCAGGGATCGAACTCACAACCTCACACCTGCCAGGCAGGCACTTATGCCACTGAGCTAAATCCCCAGCCCGATTTTTTTGAGACAGAGTCTCACTATGCAGTTCAGGCTGGCCTTGAATTCACTTTGTAACCCAGGCTGGTCTTGAACTCACAACAATCCTCCTGCCTCAGCCTCCTGAGTACTGGGATTAAAGGTGTGTGCCACCATGCCCGGCTTGGTGTCACTGTTAAGTAAAATAAGGGTCACTTGAGCATATCCACTCATTGATCACCAAGTCAGCTACTAGGTGACAAATGGACCAACAGTGGACACAACATGGATAAGCCAGACAAAGGGAGGATTTACAAGATAATGTGATGCTACTCAGAGGGTATGCAATTTAAAACTTAGTAACTGTTTATTTTTGGAAATTTCCACTTAGTATTTTTGGAACTCCATTGACTGCGAGTAAATTAAACTGGAATATGAAACTGTGGGTAAGGGAGAACTATGGTACTCTCTTTTCTAGGTCCCTACAATCAAAATTGTTAACTATTTTTCCAAAATCTGTACCAATCTAAGTAAATTACTTTTTCATTCAGAATTTTCTAGTAAGTACTGAATCTGAAAATCTTTTAATATATTTACTGGAATTTTGGATTTGAGTTTATGAATTTTCTCTTTATAGTCTTTCTCCATTTTTTGTACTTCCCATATACATTTTAAAATTTCTGTATATTAAAATGTAAACATCTTATTGTGGTCTAACTTAAAAATACATATTCAAGATTTGCCTATTCTGTATTGACTGTGCTTGTGGCATCTTTTTTTTTATCAAATCAGGTTGCATAAAGTAAGGTGCTCAGAAGGGAGATAGACCAACAAAGCCTTGACAGATGCATTGATATTGGATGAGCAGGAAGTGAGTTAAAACAAGGTCATTCTCCACAGAATAATGTGAGAAAAGATCTGGAGGGAGAATGAAGTCATGTCATGCTGGAGCTCAGAGGAGAGTAGTGTTAGGAGAGGAGGTCTTGGATTCACCTTAAAGAGTCTGGGCTCCAGTTGATTAGCAGACAGGAACCATTTGGTGTTTGGAAGAGTAGCATGATTGGATAAGTAGTTTGGAAAGATAGTACTGCTGTGGCTAGGAAAAATTCAGAAAATTGAAGATGCTTCAGTTAAGAAGTGATGGGTATTGAAACCAGGAGTATATTTGTGAGCCTGCAAGAGTCAACACCCTCAGCACAAAGCATGAAAAAGGAGGCTGAAGATGACTGCAACTCTGTCTCCTAGTGACTAATCAGACAATGAGTCTGAATCTTAGAGCAGGGAGGGAAGGTGGAATAGTTTTGGTTTAAAACATAGGGAATTTGTGATACAGATAGGACATCTAGCAAGAGCTATCTAGTAGTCACATGAGCTCTAAATATTGAAGGTACAAAACAGTTAATAGAGGTATAAATATAAGAACTGTGGGCACAGAGGTAGCAGTTGAAGTTGTAAAAGAGAATAATTTAATCCCCAGATTGTGTATACAGTTTAAGACTCCAAGATAAAAACCATGGGAAGATGACAACACTTAGGGGCCAGAGAAACAGCAAGATTGATCAAGGAAGCGTGAAATATACAGATGACATATGAAAACCACCTAGCTTCTGTGTGTCTTGGAGAAGAGGGTGAAGGAAATGTGAGTCCAGTGCAGAGAATTCTTGGTGCACACTGTGTTTCAGCCTTCTCTAAGGGCTCCTCTCTCTGACATGAGATTGGAGAGAGTGAAGCCAAGATGTAAGGGTTGTACTGAGGTACATGCACTGTAGGGTGTCTTCTCAGGAGCATTGGGTTAATGGTCCTTATAAAATTGCCTGCTCCACACAATATAAGTGCTACAAATTTTGGTTATTGTATTTAAATATTAAGCTACAAACTGAATATGTAGAGCAAATTTGTAAAATAATTATATTTATCATATATGATGAATCCACATAAATCAAGATGTATGAGAATTCTAAAACTGATAAATAGATTCTAAGATTTATGAACAGGAACTGAAATAATGTCATGAAAGTAGCCTAAGTAATAACTGGAGAAATATAAAACAAATCAAGTAATGCTATTTTTTTATTTAGGGAATAATTGATTCAAAAGCACCACTCTACCTATCTGTAATGATTTTTACCATGTTTTCTCAAAAAGTTGAATTTAAGGTGGGGTACCTTATAAAAGGGACTTGGTTAAGCATTCGCTCAGTGGTTTTCACTATATTTCTGTCATTGTTCTAACTCTAGGTATCAAATTAGGTATCCTGCAGCATAGTGGTATATGCTGATTTTCACATGGAATCACAAAGCAAAAAGATTCTGGACATACTTCATTAAAATAACAGATTTTCACAAAAGGTGTATACTTGCAACTACTTCTATAGTTAAAAAAGAAAGTTTTCCTCTTTATTCTGAAGGAAAGGATGTTCTTAACATTAAAATTGTTTGAAAATCTCAAGTAAACTGTTGATAAATTATTAGATAGTAACAAATTTTAAAATGAAATCTGAATTGTCCTTATCTCAGTGACTCTTTTTCCCATCTCTCCCTCCTTCCTCCCTTCCCACCTTCCTTCATTTATTTATTTTTTAAGATTCACTGGACATGATGTTGAGGGCTGACTTTTTGACTGTTGTATTTTCTCTAAAGATATAGTTTGAAACAGGAAATTCATTCACAAGCATTAAAACAATATTTTTTAGATAAAAATACATTGCCCACAAATATTTTGAGACATTTATTTTCTAAAATGATCTGGCATGAAGGGTAGTTGTGCATAAGTAGATGGGAACGCCAGTGCTACCATGATGGTTCTGTGGCATATGACTGGGGGATGAGCTGGGACACCCCCAGCCCAGAGAGACAACCTGGGAGCTGTGCTATTGTTTGCCATCTAGGCTCATAGGGACTCTGGGCATTTGTAATCTTAAGGTGACTTGTCAGAGGTGACATGGGTGTCTGTCACTGTTACTCTGTGCTGAAGACTGGAGTGTAAGGGAAGAAATGGGGAAAGGAGGCTTCCCTGGAGCCAGTCTCAGAGATAAAAGCCATAGTGCTAACACGTGGAATGGTTGTACTAACCATGAGGCCCTTTCTCCATTAGCAACAGCAGTCAGCTGTAGGAAAAATATCTTCACATGTACATGTGTGTCAAAGCACAGAATATCTACATACATATAGGTACCACCTCTGGGGCCGTCTATGAAAGGCAGAGTGGGAGCCACACACAATGAATGTACACAGTTTTGGCATCCTGAAAGTGCCATCTATGGGTGAGCCCTCAGAAGGCAAGCCTTTTATTAGTTGAAGCAACTTTCTATTGCATCCTGTCACTCTGCTCTAAACACAGTGGGTATCAAGGTAAATGCAGGCAAGCATTGGACTTCTATGAAGCTTACGGTTTTTCTGTAGGAAGTTCATGCCTCTGTGGAAGGCTGAGAATGGAATGAATTGTATAGAAAAACACTGAGTCCTGTGATGGAAGCTAAAACATACTCAAGAACTTCAGGGAGAAGTTGATGGTAAGCACTAGAAGAGTCTAAATGAATGAAAGCAAACCCAGACTCCCACACTCAGGTGTAGGGCTGAGAAGACTCATGAGCAGGGTACTTGCATTTCACAAGTGGTTTATTTTCCAGTTACAACTTGACTTTGCCTTAAACTATAAAAACTATAAACGTAGGCTATAAATGTATTCTAAGATCTATGCCACATAAAATCGAAACTTACCCAATGCTGGTATGAGACTTTTAGGATTTAGTGGCTTTGTAACAGAACTCTAAAATAGTGCATTTTCCCACTTTCCACTCTTTCTCTCAGCCTCAAATGGGAGCTTGGCATACCACAAAATGTTTTTGAGTCTTTATGATGGACTGCACAAGATGAATCTCAGAGAAAGGAGTCAGGTCTTCCTGGACCCACAGGTGCAAGCTTCTTATTGAAGGGATCTTTAGGAGGGTGTGAGTCCTGTGCCTGTGGGGAGCCTTGCTAGCTAGAGCTGTGCAGCACCCTCCCTGTGCACCTTAGAGATGAGAGACTGCCTGCCTTTGGGGACAGTGTTCAACTTCACCACAGAGAACCCATGACTGGCAATCAGACTTCAAAATCTGTCATTAAAATACCTCTGTTTGTGAAAGAACAGACAGTTCCTTTACAGAGTACCATTGCTGAATCTTTGCTTTATAGGAAATTAGCTCCTTTGAAATCATCTCCCCTGAAATAATGAACAAAATCCCACAATTAACATGGACATTGCAGAATAACTATTGAGTTAATCTGTAATTACCATTTCCTGTGGACAGTGTTGGTTAGACAAAGTGTGTTCGGTCCATCACCATCACTGGAAACTTTCAAACATCAGGTTGTACCACCAAGCCCCATCACTGTTCACTGGTGACACAGGAATCCTCCAGTGGCCAGTAACAAAGGTGTTGCTTAACAAGCAAAGAAATCTTTATCACTGTCTCCGTGAGCACCCTGTTTCCTCTTTCCATATGGCATGTAGCTAGATGGAAATATTGTAGCATTTAATAAGCAGACATTGAAGTTTTGTTCTAAAGTGGCAGATTAAATCTGTCTCTGGTGGTTCCAAATTATGTAAAATAAAAAAAAGAAACTTTTAACTCTGATAGGTCTTGTCATTTCTGTTCAGTAGCATTTTTAAATTGATGAATTAGAACTTTTTTCTTCCAAAGAAACTTACCAGCTTTCTCACTGTTATTCCTGGAGACATTACTTTGCAAGTGTGAAGTTGTCTGAATTTTTTTTTTTTACCTTTATCATCATTTAGTTCCCCTAATAATGAATGCTGCAGCTCTAGTAGCTTTTCATGAACCTTGAACATGGTATTTTTTCTCAAAACCAAACCACCAAGTTATACAAGAGGGTAAAAAGGAGGGAAACACCACCAGAACACTTTCCTGTTGTTTTAGTAACTAATTTGTCCTTTCATGACCTCTGTGATAGTTAGCTTTCTGTTGGTGTAATAAATAAAATAGGTAACTTAAGGTACACAGATTTATTTTTGGCTCAGGATTGCAGAGTTTCCAGTCTGTGGTCACTTGGTCCTGTTGTTTTTGGACCTGTGGCAGGGAGTGCGTAGTTACGCAGAGCTGCTGAACTCAAGGCAGCCCAGAGGGAACGAAGGGTGGCAGGGCAGGCAGGGGGTAGAGTCCCATATCCCAGTCAAAGACCTGCACCAGTAACCTACCTTTCTTTTACCAGATCCCATCTCCTAAAGGGTCTACCTCCTCCTAGCATCATAGACAATCTGACAACCAAGGCTTCAACAAACATGGGCTTTGGAAGATACTTAAATCTAAACCACAACCCTCCCCGCCAGACAGTACCACAGCATACTGTGGTACTGAGTAGTCAGCTTTGCAACTTGAGCAGCCACAGCTACTGCTGTTTCAACTTTGTGTCCTATCCTTCGGGGCTCACTACTTATTAGCTTTCTCTTTTCCTGTCATGGTCCTTTCACTTGGATTGTGAGCAAGTTAGATGTAGTCAAATGCCGTCTTGAGCTGTTTAATTAATCTTATAGCATATGATATTTGTCACTAAAGAATTGGTAGCTCAGTTTACACTTTCCCAAGTTAAATAGGAAGTGCTGGGATCACATCATAAAATTACAGATAGTAAACATAGCATCCTCTAGTTTCTCTTGTTTATTTGCTCTATGCCTAAGGACCTAGTGCAAACCCAGTGCCCTATATTGTTGCTTTTGTTGAGACTGTTATTTTGAATGATTTAATCATGCATGTTTGGAGTAGTTATGAAGAATATGACTTTTATGCCAAGGAAATATTTTCCATACCCAAAGTTAAGTGAAATTATCTTGTTTTACAGACATAGACACTAGTAGGAAAAAGCAAGGAGTTCTAGGCTAGATGTTGAGGGGAATAATAGACAGTACATGTTCCATGAGAATCCATGTTGGTTTCACCATTTCTTCCACTACAAACCAGTGACAGATAGGCCACACTGGCTGTGGAACCAAAAACTAAGGAAGACTAGGAGTTTGATAGCCATGTTTCTTGGTGGGATTGCTGTTGGCCTGATACTGAGCAACTCTACCTGCAGCTACCTGGGAACTAGTAAAGATAAAGGAAAAAGAAATGGCAGGCCTACCTCATTTGATTTTTACACATGTTTTTAAAAATTACATCAGCCTATATTAACATTTGTCTTATGCTTGACTGTTCGTAAACAGCTTTTAGCATGTTATTTGATGACAACCCATGAAGGTAAATTGTATATTTTTATTTTACAGCAAGTCAAATTGACTTTAAAAAATCCACATGATTTGTCTACACTTCCATAACTAGTAACTAAAAGAAGTAGGCATGTAACTTGTGTTCTTTCCTTTGTATACCTCAGTATCACCACTAGCTAGATCCGTTCACTTAACCCGTGCTACCTTGAGCATATTCCTGAGATGAGTGATGCTTCTAGGACATAAAGATACTGAGAGAGAAGGCATCACATCCCACTGAGAGCTGCCTGAACTATCCAAATCATCCCCACCAAAAGATATCCTAAAATTTAACAAGACTGGCAAATTAAATGTATAGTTTTTACTTAGAATGTATGATATATTGTTTTATGTCCAATATTTAATTAAGTGTCAAATTGTGTGTCCTTTATATTTAGAGCTCACTTAGTTTCAGCATGTAAATACATTTATGTCCTTTTTATAGGTCTTAAAACATGATTTCACCTTATTGTTGTATATACTTTGTGTTATCCATTCAGCATCCATCAAATGAATAATGAAAACCAACCAAATGCCTTAAGTGTTCAACCTTAGTGATTTAAATGATAGTCAAGAAAATCCCATACCATTTCTGTGACTTAGTCAATGCTATCTTTGGATAGAAATCAATTACACAGCACAAACTTATTGAAGCAGATATGATCCACTCTGGACAGTGAAGTTGCATTATTTACCTTCTGAATGAAGGTATATTCATTTATTTTAGCTGCTTAGTACAACTTAGAAAAGTCTATAACATTATCTTCATACTATTATATTGTGCTAAGTTTCAGCCATGTAAATTACCTTTACTAATATATCCATTGATACATTAGTGACTCCAGAGACTGAATATAGTGTCAATATTTGAGCATAATTCTGATTAGATCTGATATTAATAAAAGAATATTCTTTTGTTGGTACATTTTGTCACTGTATTTTTGACCTCTAAATAAAGAATTTAATATTTCACCTAATTCACCACTCTGATAATTTTCACTTTCTTAAAATACCTTTTAAACATTAATGTGTTCTTCTCTAGGGAGAAAAATAAAACTCACAAGAAAATTGGATAAATGTTGCTCATCTTTCAATACAGAGAATTAGTTTACTTATAAAGTTGAATAAGTTAAAAATTATGCTAATATATAAATCAACTTCTCAAGGACTCATATTTCTGCATTTATATATGCAAGTTCCTTTAAAGTTATTATATTTCCTAAGGCATACTAATTCAACCTGTGTTTGTTAGTGATGCTATTACAATGAGAAAAATGTGGAGTCTCTTAGTTGTTGATTGACAGCAAAAACAGCAAACCTTAGATCTTCTGGACCTGCCCTGCCATAGCATCAGGAGCTCTATTTACCTGTTTAAACTTAATTTTCCTCTTTGTCTTAGAAAAGAAAATAATTTTGTCTTGAGTGGCTTCAGAGTATTTGTTCAGAAGGAAGATGAAAGCAGATTGTGAACTGTAGTACCATTGTCATCACGAGACATTGGTACCATCTCAGTGTCATTATGTGTCTTGCTCATGACCTCTTATTGCTTCCCAGTATGTCATGGTACACAGCAGTTTCAGCACATGACAAATTCTGCCTTACAAACTAGGGAATCTGAAAACAATTTGTGCTGACTTCCAAGTTCAAATTCTACAATTTACTAAAGGAGTGGTCATTGTGACATGCCCAAAACCAAGCCAGTGCTTTTTTTTTTTTTTTTTTTTTTCTGGGTACCGGAGTTCAAACTCACAACCTCGTGCTTGCCAGGCAGGCATTTATGCCACTGAGCTAAATCCCCGGCCAAATTCTACAATTTAAATAATACAAAATAGGAACAAACATGAACTCTGCATGGAAATATGTACTGTACTTCAGGATGCTCTGTGTACCACCAGAAAACTTTAATTTAAAACTTACTGTTATATCATGCTCCTTTTGTTACCAAAAGAAGTGTTTTGACATGTCATATTAATATGGCACTACTGTTAAATTAAAAATTGTCAACATTGCCAGGCATGGTATCACATGCCTGTAATCCCAGTACTCAAAAGGCTGAAGCAGGAGTATCACAGGAATTTCAAGGCCAACCTAGGCTATATAGTGAGTTCCAGACCAGCCGAAACTACATAGTGAAACCCTGTCTCAAAAAAAAAAAACAAAAAAACAAAAAAAAAATTAATAAAGAATTGTCACAAAACATAAAATGTAAGTGTTCCAAAGAAGGAACTTAACTAATATTGTTTCCTGGGCAGCATTAGTTTATAGATTATTAGTTTATACATTGTTAATGTAATATATGAAAAAGTAAGGAAGTAGAATCATTCTTGACATTTAATAGAAGCACTCATCAAAGAATATCATGCTTTACAGTTTCCATCCTCTATCACAGTTTTGATTTAAGTTCCTATTTAACAACTGCAGTGTGATTTTGTAAACATCTTGGGTTTTTCACTCTCAGAATAAGAAAAGTCTCCAGCAAGATTTCGTTAGTTGTATAAAGCAGACGTTAAATTCAGGTTTTTGTTAGTTCTTAAAACTGTAAGATACACGCATATACATTGAAGATATTTTATATGAATCTGTAAATAAAGTATATAACTTATCCTTTATATTGTGGCTAAAAATTCTGTTTCTTATTTTTCCTCTTAGTTAATATACTCCCAAAAGAAAGAGGAAAAAGATTTTTAAAATGTAATATGTTTATCTCTCTCATTCAGTCTTTAACAAATTAATTTGCATGAATAAAGTTGTTTTTAAAATATTGAAACTAATAGCATCTGTGTAAAGGCATTTTTGAAGTTTTCTTTTCTGTTCTAGGTGGCAACTTGAATATCAACTATTTTGACCAAATATTATACATACCTGTTTTAGTGACAGATTAAATACTGTAGTTGATAAAGCAACACAAATATATTAGAAATACACACTCCTAAAATGCATTTTGCTTTATAAAGTTAATAAAACTTTGAAAGCATCAGTTATATCAGTGCAAGTGGATTCTTTCAAACTTTTAATCCGCACATAGATAAGTCCAAAGGTGTTAAAATAACACTGATTTTGTAGCTCCTTTGATAGAGGATAATAAAGTCAATGTCTATGAAGTTTATTATAGCAATGTGAAGAGAGTGGTAGAACTATTATTATTATAGGTCACCATATGACTAAACCCAGTGATCACATACTTGAGAAACCAGAGCTCAAGTATAGAGTCCACATCCTCTTTCTCCGTGAGAACATGTTGAAAAGAAAACCACATTGACAGGAACATCACACAGCTCTTCTCTATTAATCATGCTCTGCTTAAGCAATGTAAGGATGCCTTCTCTCAGTGACAGAAATAAAATTCTTGAAGAGAAGAGTGTATGATGGGAACTCTAAACGGGATGGCAAAGCTGTCTGTGGAGTCCCTGTGGCCTAATTAAAAGGTAGAAAGATATAGCCAACAAAATTAAATTTTAAAGCAAAACTAGAAAGAAATTAGGTGAGAGGAAAATTGAAATACTAAGGAATACATTTAAAAAATATATTCAAGACCTGTAAAATAAAAACTATCAAATATCACTCAGAGGAGTTAAAGAAAACCTAGATAGTAGACATTCCACATTTATAGATGGGCAGGCTTGAGGTGCTGTCAGTTCTCTCTAAATTGGTCTACATTCAACCCCTTCCCAGCCAGAATCCTAGGAGGCTTTCAGGAGTAATTGATAGGCTCTTTTCAAATCTGTGTGGGAATGCAAAATATATGTAATGACCAAAACTATGTTGAAAAAAAAAAACTAATTTGAAAGGCATGCATAGCCGATTCTCAGACATTACCCTCAGTAGTCCAGACAGGCAGAGGCATGGAGCACAGTAGAGGCTCCAGGAACAGACCCACATGAGCACACACATGCTCAGCTGATTTTCAACAAGATGCAAGAAGGAACATCATTCTCAGAATTAACTCACAATGTGTGTTAAAACTCTAAACATTCTTCAACAAAATGTAGAAGAAAAACTTTCTGACCTTGGGAAAGTCAGAGATTTCCTAGATGAGACATAAAGAACACAAATAGTATGTGAAAAGAAAAAGAATTGCTACATCGAGCTTTTCAAAGTTGAAAGTGTTGGGCCAGGGACTTAGCTAATGGCGTAAGCACCTGCCTGGCAGGCACAAGATTGTGAATTTGATCCCCAGTACCAAAAAATAAAAAAAATTGAAAGTGTTTGCTCTAGACAGTATTAAAATAATTAAGAGAATATGTGGGTGTGTTCTACATATATGATGAGGTTACATATGTGTGTATATGTATATAAAACAAGGTAGATGGTTTGTGTGCATTATATGTATACAGATATGTAAATATATATAGTATATCTTAATTCTTGATACCAGAATACTCAAATAACAAATTACTACTTAATTCAAAGACAAAAGCCACAATTAAAACATGGCAAAAGACAATGTACAAGTGGCAATAAGTATATGAAGTGGTGCTCACTATTACTAGTCATCAGGGAAGTGCAATTAAAACTACAAAGACATATCGCACACCCATTAAAATAGCTAAAAAGGTAAGGACTGACAATACCAAATGTTAATGAGGATGTGGTCATTTGGAATAGTTGCCCCTTGTTGGTGGGAATATAAAATGGTACAGCCACTTTGGAACACAGTTTGACAAAGTGTTATAAATTAAATATGCATCTATTTAAAACCCAGCAGTGTTTACCTGAAAGAAATGAAAACATCCATTCACACAAAACCTTGTCTATAAATGCTTATGGCAACTTTGTACAATATAATCAAAAAATAGAAATAACTCAAATGTCCATCAAAAGATGAGTCCATAAACTAATTGTAGTTAATGAAATGCTGCTTAGTAAGAAAAACTGAACTAACAACATGGCTAGACCTTAACAACATTATCCTTAGTGAAAAAAGCCAGATACAAACAAATATATGCTCTGTGATTCAATTTATGAAACTCTACAAAAGGCTTATCTCTAGTGACAGAAACAGATCTTTGATTGCCATGAGTTGCTGACCACAACAAGAAGACATAGCAAACTTTTTGAAGTACTAGAAGTGTGCTGTATCTTGATTGTGGTGATATAATCACAGCACTGTTTAATTTCCCAAAACTCAGCATGATGTACCGTCAACATAGGCTCCATTGATTATGTATAACCTATACCTCACAGATTATTCACAAAGCAACCAAGAAGAGGCAGGCAGAAATGGGTGTAGTGGTGTGGCCTATAATCCCAGTACTCTGGGAGGCTGAGGCAGGAATATCACCAAACACTAGCTCAGCCTGGGCAATTAGTGACTTAACAAGACTCTATCTCAAAATAAAAGGGGGGAAAGAAAAAAGAAAAGAAGGGAGAGTGGGGAGGGAGGGAGGAAGGAAAGAAAGCAGGAAGGGAGGGAGGAAGGGAGGTGAAAGAAAGAAGACAAGCAGGCAGATGGATAATTAGCCTATTATTTCTTTTGAAAATTCTGTGAACTTGGCACTTTAGGTATTGTAATTGTTTTACTTAATCATAAAAATGACCAGATGCTTTTTCATATTTCCTTGTACCACTTATTTACCTTCTTATGTGTTGAATCCATGAATTTAATTATCAAAGTGATAGTCCACTATAAATTCTGAAAATTAAACATCTATTATTTAGTAGCTTGAATATATCCTGAATTGCATAAAATTTTTATGTTTTATCAGACTCAAATGTATTATTTCTAGGAAAAGTATCAGTGGGCTTTATAACATATTATTGATGTAGTTTTAAAGGAGATTGCAGAATTGGGGAAGGCAGTAAACACCAGTGAAGCATGAGGCATTGGGGTGGGGGTCACAGAGAATAAAGCATACAAAAATGACATACTTATTTCAGTTAATTCCTTTTGTGAACCTTAAGTCCATCACCAAAGGGTGTACTTAGTAACTTACCCTATCTCAACAAAGTTTAACATGACTGGTTTTGGTTAAGTTGGGGAATTGGCAAGGGAGACTAAAATACTACAGTAAAATTGGGTTATTAAAGTAAATTTTGTCTTTTTCCTCTTAACATTCTTTGATTTGATTCACTTTGACATTCTTCTGATTCTATTCCATTTCTGCATTCTGTTAAAAATGTAAAATCATGTGTATGACAACAGAAATCTCTTTCCAAAGAAAAATAATTGACAGGGTTTTCCAAAAATTTCAACCAAAATTTTTATAATTCCACAGATGATTCATACACAGTGTAAAATGATGAGGACTGAGCTCCTTCTGAACTTGTTTTGCAGAAGTGATTGGTGAGAGACTTTGCCATGAGCTTTTTAAAGTGCACATTAACTGTTCTATGGAAGCAAATCAAAACCTAACACTCAACTCTCGGTCTTTGCATCCAGTCTTCAGAGGATCTCAGATGTGTGTGGATGGGATTTGCGCACCCTGGAGCTTGGTAGAAAGTGGGCCTACCCTAAGGATGAACTGTAGTCTGTTCTGTGTATTTTTCTAAAGAATGTCAGCTGTGCTCGCAGGGCAAGGGGTAGTGCTGATATATCCTCCTTTATCTTCAGGACCCAGATGGCCCAGATATGTCTGTGGCTCAGTGCAGGTTAGGGGGCTGCTTAGCTGACATTTAGCAAAAAATGAAATCCATATCCGAGAAGTTCAGGGGACAGGACTGGCAGGCAACCAAGGGCATTAGTAGTAGTAACACCAATGCCTGTTATGGTAGCTCAGTTTACTTCCATGTGCAGTTTTCAGTTAATTTTTTTCAGTTTAATTAACTGCTTATAACCATTCAAATAAATCTTGAAAAGATCATAATTTGCAAAGCTGGGGAACTGAGACCACATAGGTAAACACTTGGTGACAAAAATCTGAGGGAAATAGGAAGGACTTCTCTATAATCTTACCTTAGCTGTTCCATACAGACACTTTAACTTGGGTTATATTGGTAGAGAGAGGTGCCTGCAAAAATTAAAAGATTGTATTTGAAAATAGTTTACCCCTTGTAATATCTTTGCTTTCTAGAACTGTTAAAGAATTACAAATCTAACAGTAATTAGACAATTTTATTTTTAAAATAAGTAATCACTTTCAGTAAAGAGAAAATGAGTCATGAGCAGCAATTTTTCTATTTAAAGTGGAGTACTATAATATGCACATATTTTTTCTTTTAAAATCAGTAAGTACTCGGTCACTAAATTTAAAATGGCTATTTAATGTTTCCTAAAATTTATCCTTACCTTAATGTACTTTCCATAGATATGATGAAATAGGTTGAGTTTTATGAGCAGTGATTTCGCTAACATTCTGAGCCCACTAAATCTTTACTTGTGGCCATCACTGCAAAACTTAATCCACTTCCTCTTATTAGAAATTCTCAGATGTGTCCTGGACTCGGTGTTTAGAACCTCACAACAACCAGCAAAGTCCACCCTGAATTTCACTGATTCTGATTAGACTCGTCATGCAGTTTTAAAAGAAAAGAATTGACCCCAGCTCTTTTCTCTATATGAACCTCATAGAAGTTTGTATTTCTCAGGTTAAAGTGAAAGCAGAAAAACTGGTAAGGATGTTGGGGTTTCAGAACTTCTCCCATCCTCACACCTAAGAGCTGTTATAGCCAATGAAAGAGCTGAGTTTGTGTTGGTTGTAGCTGAAGAAGGATTCCTTTACCCAGAAATAATTTACTGCCCCTGCAACCAGGTACTAGCTTGACTTCTTGGGCTATGTTTATGAGTAAAACAAAACTTCCTGACCTGTGGATCAACTGTTCTAGCAGAGGAAGATATCAGGAAACAAAGGCACAGCCAGTGAATAGAAAGGTAAAGATAAAGAAACGGGAAAGTGAAGTGCTAGGGAGGAAAGGAAGAGTGGAGAAGAGCAGTGGGACGAAGAGTGGGTGAAGGAGACAGGCAATTACAGTGTTCAGTTGGGAAGTCCTAGGGGGCCTTGCTAGGAGGGTCATGTGGGCCAAGAGTTGAAGAAAACGAGGGAACTCTCATGGGTCTTTATAGTACAAGAACATTCTGGGCAGAGAGGAGAGTCACTGCAAAAGACAATGTGATTAGGACAGACTGAAAGGGGAAAATCAGTTTCTTTATATGGCAAGATAGATTCATGTGCAAAAGCTGTATGTCAAGAAATGCTGTAATATAAGGTGGAACCTCAGATTTCTGTCAAAAGGTGGCGCTACAGCTGATAGATCCTTGATAGATCCTCCTACTGGGAGAAATTAGAGTTTATTTTAGATAAGGTGATGTCATAGTTTGGGGCACTAAGGTATCAGAATAACCTTTCATGTGTTAGCAAATGTAAATGACAGCAATGTCAGTGAGAAACTGCCCACTTCAGCAGCAAGACCACGTACAAAGGCAATATAAACCTGTGATAAGCCACTCATTTCCTTATGCAATAGTCAGTTATCAAACATTTATCCTATACAGTTCCCTATATAAGGTATTCTGCTGTATACAAAAATCAATGAAACAAAGTCCATATCCGTGAAAATATGTTTGAATAAGTAAAGATTAAATAGGAGAAGATTACTTCCCCCTTTGCGCAGAAAGGATGAACTAGAATAAGACTACCTTCTCACCATTCAGACAAACAACCTAGAACTCTAGATAGAATGTCCTGTGCAACTGCTTTCCAGTATTGAACAGCAGTAGTATAAGTTTGTGATGCCTAAGAGAGGAGGTCTATGGGCAACTTCCTTACCACAATTCAGGGGGAAACATCTGAGAGAACCTGCCAGGCTCACTTACTTAAGGAGCTTATAAGTCATGGGTGACTGTGATTTGCAGTGGCAGGGCAGCCCACAAGAAGGAAGTTGCTGTGCTGATGGAGAGCTCCAGCGATCTGATGAAGCTTTTCTAGAGGCTTTAACTGAGTGCCAGGCTGTGAATAGGTGAGAAGTCTAGGAAGGAGGAACAGCTGCAGGGGGAACATCAGCTTGAATTACATGCTGCGCTGGCCTCATTCAGGAACCACCAGCCAGGCTGGAGTAAATCTGTTGACTGTCTCAGACATTCAACAGAGAACCCAGAAGAATCATGCTCAATAATAGATCTGGTCTAGGTGTCTCCTAGCAAAGCTTGTGAACAGCCTCAGAATAATCAAGTTTATCTGTAAGTAAATGTAAATGTGGTCAAACCAAATCTCTGTACTCTTTAAGTAAAGACAAAAAGTTTGCCCAATATCATACATTTATGATATCTGTCACCAGCAAAAACTTATGTAATCTGCAAAGAAGTAAATAACATGATGCATAATAAGGAAAAAATTAGTGTACTGGAGAGGTTAGCAATGACAGAATTTCATGTAAGAACTTTAACCTATTAATAATGATTTAAAGATTTACAGAGAAATATGAACAAAATGTAAGATGAAATGGAAAACAATAAAGATTCACTGGAACTTGTAAAAATGAAAAATATAACATGAATTGAAAAATTTGGTAAATGGGATAACAGGGTATTAAATGATTTCAAAGAAACTATAGTGAATGTGGAGACATAGATCAAAAACTGTCCAAACAGAAGCTCAGAAAAGAAAAGACTGTGAAAAAAAATAGAAGGGGAAAAAAAGTAGAAGGTTTACTATTCCTGATTTCAAGTCTTATTATGAAGGTACGGTAATAAAAACAGGAAAATTTTGGTGCAAAAACAGAAAAACCCATAACTGTGTGGTTGGTTGATTTTATTTTTTTATTTTATTTTATATTATTTTTTATTTTTATTTTTTATTTAACAGAAAAAAAGACATATAAGAAAGACAAAAAGCAAAAGAGACAAAAAAAGACTATAGTAAATACACAACAGGAACATTATAGGTTTACAAAACAGGATGATAGAAACTTGACAGTGGTTGCAATATTGTGTATCGTTATCTTCAAAGTGGTTGTTTACATTAACAGATATAGACATGTAAAATTGATCTAATGATATGAGTATTAACTGTTTTTTCTCAATAACTAATACATTCAGCAGTATGTTCATTTTAGTCATCTTACATATACATATATACAGATTTATATCTTTTCCTTTTCCCTTCTCTCTTTCCCCCTTTTCCCTTCCCAATTACTTTTGCTCTTCGAGCTGTTTTTTACCCTTACGTAGTATTTATTATAGATTTTGGATCATATATACTTTTTCAGTTACTTACACTAGGGAGACAATACGGTATTTACACATGTGGGTTTGATTTATCTCACTTATGAGTATGGTCTCGAGTGTGTCCATTTACTTATAAAT